>CAOLHI010003435.1:0-179570 GCA_948474755.1 Ctenosaura bakeri
ACCATTCAAATGGTGTGTGTGAGAGACACAGAGTCAATGTGACCTGAAATATTGCAGCCCAATTGGGCAGAAGCAGAAAAGAAAATAAGCTCCAATAACTTCTTTCAAATTATTCAAAAATTCCAAAGCTACCATCATTAGGGAATGTTTTATACAGTCGCCCCCCATTCTTGGGGCCCTTTCATACTACACAATTACAGCACTAGAATTCCATTTTAACTTGCCATGGCTATATCCTATGGAATCCTGGGTTTTACACGGTGGCAGAGCTTGGAATGTGGAGCGGGGGGTGGGTGGGAAGTGGGCAGGGGTATGGCAAGAGGGTCAGGGCCACTGTGCATGGGGGCATGGCTGCGGAGTGTGGGGGCGTGGCCAGGGCACATGGCCAAAGTGCACGGAGGCATGGCTACGGGACACCCCAAAAATATTGTCGCCCAGGGCAAACCGCCTCCCTGCCCCTACGTGACTGGTTTTGCAGTTTGGTGAGACACTAGGGCTCCCTGGCTGAGAATTTTAATGCCCTTCCCTAAACTGCAAACTCCAGGATTCCATAGGATGCAGTCATGATGGCTATAGTGGAATTATATTGTGAATGGACCCTGTGGAAGAAAAAAAACTTTTAGCAGTAGGCAGGAAAAGGAGATTCAGTTCAGCATCTCACTCTCTGAGACACTGACACTTGTGAAACCTTCAGAATTAGGGCTGGTCCAAGATATTTTACTGTCTGAAGCAAAGGACAAGATGCCTTCCTTCTCTGATTCTACATGCAGAAGTCCACTGAAGTAGCCATTGGCTCTTTGGTGGTCCCTGGTGATAAGACGGCATCCTCCACAGCATCTGTGGGCAGGTTAGTTGCTGAAACTTGCTTATAGAGGCTAGCTTGTGGAGCTTATTCAGTACAGACTGTATCAAATTCACAATTCTGTTCTTCAATACTTTCCTGCATTCTAAACTGCCTCCCCAACCAGCATCTTCCAGCTGGAGCAGCTGCCTCTCTTTGTCTCACAGCAAAGCCAACCCTACTTTGAATACTGAAAAGAGCTGCTATGAAAATGCTATAGCTTATGATCTCATTATCTTGCCACAGACTTGCACAGTGGCACTCACCCTCCCCACCAAATAAAATGGGAAGGTTCACAAGGGGTTCTGCGCACTGAACTATGGAACAATGGCAGGAATATTTTAAATTTCTGGTACATGATCATGCGCACAGGCAGAATCACTAGGGGATTCTGGGAGCTGAACTCCATAAAATGTAACTTCTCTAAACTCTGGTCATGGGTAAGATTGGGAACAGCTGAAGGAAGGAGCAAGCAGAAGTGTTGTAATGCTGAGCCATACCTGCCTCCTCAGTAGCTCTCCCCACATGGGCATCTTCACAGTATCTTCAGCCCAGGACTGCAGGAAAGCGCGATGAACAAGTGCATCTGTGTTTGCCAACAAATTCAGAGAGCTATGCCACACCATGCCCAAAAGTACAGAATGCACTGTCAGGTTGTTGCCGGGCAGGCAAAGTTTTCCTATGAGTGGACGACAGAAGGAAGAGGTGGTGTGGCAAGACAGCCAGGTGCAAGACCAGCAGAATTGTTATGGCTACGTCTTGTGTATTAGAGAAGGCCACACGCGAGAGCACTAATTGGGTCACCCACTTGTTCCAGGGTGACAAGGTAGTATAAAAAGGCTGGTGTTTGCCTTGATCAGCTGCCAGTTAGACTCCCTAGCTGGACCTGCCATGCTATTGGCAGTATACTGTTTGTAAGGGGAGATGCTGCCCAATTTTTCTCCATTATCTTCTGTTATTTGTCTAATTGCTGGACTGCTGGTACGTTTTTACTAAGCCTTATCTTGCAGTGCGGCAATAAATTCAGCCTCTAGGTCCTACTTAATGAGCCTCTGGAATTTTTTCTGCTTCACTGGGACTCTCTGCTGCAGCAAAGCCTTGTTTCACAGATTGCACTCTGCTCATGCTCAGAGGAGCCAAATCCTGCCAAGCATGCACAGGTTCTGCTATGCCACAGCGCAACCCACCCCCATGGGTTGCCCAAACACATGAAAATTCTGCATGGCCAGTTTCCCAGATTTGCTTCCAGCATCTCAAATATGGATGTCAAAATCTGTCAGCTTCATTTTCATTGCTTTTGCCAGGATCTCACCGGCATTCTTGTCCCACCCAAGTTCCATAGTGTAGTGCAGTGGAGAAACACTGTGGTACCCCACTTATGTAATACCCTCCCCTTAGAGACCTGATTGGTGCCAACTCTGCTGCCATTCCAGCTCCAAGTAAAAACAGGACTGTTTACAAAAGCTTCTGGGGCATGATTGATTTCATCCAAATTTGCCCGTGGGAGTGGTTTTGTTTTTGCTTTTTGAAACTGTCTTAAGGGTTTGATTTACTGTGCTTTTAGCCTCATTTTTATTGTTTACGATTAAACTGTTCAAAGTGATTTTATCTTATGCTGCCCTGAGATCCTCAGATACAGGGCAAGATATAAATATTTTAATTTATTTTTTTTTCCCTTGGAAATTTGTTCATATTTTGATAACACTTTTCTTGATTTATGTCTGCAGTCCCCACTCCCATTAAGTCTACCATGACTTTGTACACATTTTTGAACAGTCACACTTTTACTTATGTGCATTTACTAGCATAGATTTCTGGGGGGGGGAGGAACATGGATGCCTACAGTTTCACCAGGATAATGGAAAACCAGGAGCTGTGTACATATTTTTATTAACAGTCTTGCAAACCACAGACTGGATAAAATTCACACAATATCTTGCTTAATGCCAAATCCTTTTCCATCTCTAATCTCAAGAACTCCAAATGGGAAAGAAGGATCCTGGGAGGAGTGACTCCTAAAAATAATGTCTTGTATTCTTGACAGTATCTGCATCCATTTGTGATGGTTTGGTATGAAAAGCCTAAGCAATGAGACAACGAGCCCAGAACAGCGTAGTTCATATTTCTGTCCCTGACTCTCTCTTTACGTACACACACTGCAGGTGGGAGCCTTTAAATAGGATTTTTCTCCCCGCCTCCCACCCCACATTTCCCTATACAGCCTAAGAGGATCTTTTTCCACACCTTCTTAAGAAAAAACAAAAAATCTTGGGTTCTGAAAGACAGTTTGTGGGGTTTATGTGTGTATTAGGAGGTATAGTTACATGGTATTGCTTTGTGCAAAATTTTTCTTGAATATTTATTCCTGTTAATTGCAAAACTATGTGAAAAGCCTTCATGCACTGCCAGATAGCAATTGTAAGCAGCACACAGAGTTATTTTTACCAAGCTGAGCCATGAAAGCTTTTAAACTCACACTTGCCTGAAAGGGAATACAAGGTTTTTATTTTATTGGTTTGTTCTGTGGGCATTCAGGCTGCTGTTTAGAACCTGGCAGGAGTGACCCCACTCTGAACTCAGCACTCTCTCTGAATTGGAATTGGCTCTTTCCCCCATTTCCCTATTGTGCCACACCAGGCCACAGATCCATTTCTTACGTGTAGACAGCAATCTGTACTGGATGTGTTATTTGGGAGTGATGGCTGCAAACTGGCTTGGCCATTCTCCCTCTATAAGAACACTTCTGCTCTTTTGCACATTTGTGACATAGCACACACAGAGAGATACTGGAGGGAGGCAGGGATTTAATCTTATTTAATTTGTTTAGCCTCTGTCAATGTCTCCCATTACAGACAACACTAGAGACTTTAGGAAAAAATGGTTTAAGACAAGGAGAGATTGGAGGGTCCTGTTCATTTTAAAATGAGTCTGATGGGTGTTCTTTAGAGCTGTTTTTTGATGTGATTAAAAGCATTTTGCAAACACCATCATGAATCACCTTTTTGACCATGGTCAAAAAGAAGACAGGGCTCCTGCTTCTTGAGCAGCAGTGATTTTCAGCAAGTGAAGCTTGCAGGACAAGCCTGCATCTGCTGCAGTTCTGCTTTCCCCACAATGGTTTTGTTAGCCAAAAGAAGGAGGAGCTGTGTTGATTGTTATTAATGGAGCAGGTGCTTTTGTCTTTTATTTTTTTCTGACCATCCTAGTTGTATCTGTTCTGCCTGACTGATTATGATTGTCAAAGCTAAATGATTCATCCTATGGAAACAAAGCTGCTGAGCCCAGCACAAGTGCTGACCCCAGACCCCAGCAGCCTCACCTTCAGCCTTCCTTGGGTTGCCTTTTAACCTGTATTCAGTCAGTACAAGGGCGGCAGGCTCTCCATTTCCTTTGAGTTATGGAGCTAATTACCAGTCAGGCAGCTCTTGGGATGCACACAGGTAGCACACATATATCAACGTAATTGCCAAGGAGAGCCAACAAAACAGTCATTTACTCAAATTAAAGCAGGAAGAGAATGGAGGACAGGGACAGAATCATTTTTGGATGGTAGTGGTAATAATAATAATAATAATAATAATAATAATAATAATAATAATAATATCATATCATTAATAATATCATTAATAATAACAATAATAATATCATCATCATCATTAACACTTTAAGGGAAACTCTGGGGGTCCCAGTTGCAAGAGGTCTCATAGGGCTACTGCACTAGAAACCTCTGAGTTGGGCTGCTGGGAAAAAGCATACCCATTGGATAAGGCCTCCTCTAAATGCAATCCTACCTATCTGGGCTATAGGACATTCAGCAGGACATTGGAAACACCAAGGAAGGCCATCCAACAGTGGTGGGGAGTGGGGAGAGACACAGTTGTCTTCCAAGAGTGTTAACTCCTTCAACTTTCTCTCATTGAAAAAAGAAACTGCTTTTGAGATTAAAAAACAATCACCAACAACAATAGGCATAAATTGCCTAGTTTTGTATATTTGGTAGAATTGTTGTCCCTGGATATATACTGATTGTGTCTCTCAGTCCCTCCTAACAACCATAAACTGATCAGCTTTCAGCAAATGACCTTCTTTCTTCTTGTACCCTTCTCAGATACAATATCAGCACATTGCATTAGTCTGGACCCCCTTTATTAATGTATGTGCTATTCTTTAATTTGTAGCACACGCTCCCTACCACCACAAGCTACCAGAGCCAGTATTTTGTACTGTCACCAGCTTTGAGCTTGGAAGGAAATTGGGCACTTGCGGCAATGTTTGAAAAGTAGCAATTGCCATCACTTGTAATGTTCAGAAGTTCACTCTTTGGCCAAGATCCTGCATTGGAAGAGATAGCTACAGGCATGTAACTACATCTCCCTAGCTAGGACTCCCAATGCTACCCCCAAAACATGCCTTTTAAGTGGTGCAGACTTCCCCCACACTGCCCTCTCTGTGTTTAGTTTGAGCACCGGATTACAACCCTGGAGACCAGGGTTCTATTCCCCACTCAACAATGGAAACCCACTGGGTGACCTTGAGTGTGTCACACACTCTCAGCCCCATGAAAGGTTCACCTTCAGAATGCCATAAATTACTCTCTGCCAGCACTATTGGTTTGTTTGTGTTCTTACAAGGTTAAAGTCTTTGCCAGTGGGCCTTCATACAGATTGTTATTCCAGCTTTTGGCAGTTGAAATATCCAGCCTTTCATAGCATCTTGGTCTTCAATAAAACCTTTTTAAAAAGCCATAAAATTCAGGGGATAAATGAGTAAGACCCCCAAAAGTATTTTGCCCATCTCTTCCAAGGCATAACTGAAAAGCTGTGATCTCATTACATAAAAATTAAGTGACTTGACCAAAATCACAACAAATCTACAACAGAAACTGAGCTGTTTGTTTGTTAATGTAGTGTAGGCCAGGCCCTTTGTATTCCCCTAATACTGTATCGATTCACTGGATAAGCTGCCAAAAATCTCCTTTTCCCACTGAACACCAGCTGCAGAGCCCCAGATACAACAGATTCCTTCGAAGCATCCAAAAAGACCAATTTCCCACTACTTGGGAGTCCTAACCATAAACTACAGTTTGCCAAACATATGATGATAGGACTATAATTATAGTCCCCCCGCCACTTCTTCTGTTACTATCTACCCCCACAGAGGACAATTTTTTTGAAAAAAAGGGTCTGTCTTCTCTGCAGAGGTTGCCTGAGTGATTTTAAACCCTTTTATTTCTTGTTATGTCTGTTGTCATTGCCAGCATCTGATACTACAGTTCATAGAATCATAGAAATGTAGAGTTGGAAGAGACCACATGGGCCATCAAGTCCAACCCCCTGCCATGCAGGAACACCCTCAAAACACTCCCGACAGATGGCCATCCAGCCTCTGCTTAAAAACCTCCAAAGAAGGAGCCTCCACTACACTCCGAGGCAGCAGATTCCACTGCCGGACAGCCCTGACTGTCAGGAAGTTCTTCCTGAGGTTCAGGTGGAATCTCCTTTCCTGCAGCTTGAATCCATTGCTCCTTGTCCTGGTCTCTGGAGCAGCAGAAAACAAGCTCTCTCCTTCCTCTACACGAATTCTAATCAGTGTCTTGGGAAATGGACCACCTAGTCCCCTGTACAATCTGTTGTGCATGCCTAATCTTATTGAAATGAATGGATGTACAGGTGCAGGCATTCTGTAGAGAATAAAGCTGTGGAACCCCTGTTAGTCTTCTTGGCGGTGATGCTGTACCATTTGCTTCTGGGGCTTGTCCTGGAACAGGAGGTGCCTCTCCACCCTAGGCCCGCTCAGAGGGAACAGGACACTTCACTTAGCAGCAAGTTTCCCCCTTATGATAACAAGTTAGCGATGCTGAAGAAACCCATTATGGCCTCCTGAGAGAGCCAGTGAAAGCTTCAGAGTGCATCTTCCAGTGTGAACTGAGAAAAGCCAGCCAACAGCTTACCTGCTACCAGAGAAATGCAAAATCACAGCCATTGAGGGGAAGAAAAAGTTAGAATATACAACTAGGCAAATCAGCCATCCCTGAGAAGGTGGCTAAAAGTTAGCTTCTGTATATTCCAAATTAAAATTGAATTTGGTAACTAACTCTCCATTGGAGCAGATTTAGTGTTGCCCCTGGTGCCCTGAGTTCAGAGATCCAAAATCAGTTACAGGTTTGGATGACCAAAGACTCATAAAAGGGTGGAGTTGGCCCTGAATAGCAAGTGAACAAGAACCTAGATGCAAGGGAAGGAATTTGGGAGTGTGATAGGGGAACAGAGAAATGTACACATAGCAGACAAGAAGGGAATGAAGACAGAAAACTCAATACCCCAAAACTGCACTCAATTTCTCCCCTGTCCTGGACATGGCTTGTTAAAATTGAACTACAAGTAGAAAGCTAGCTGGTAGGGATTGCTCACCCTTTTCTTCAATGTAGCTTCATCCTGGTCGAGATGTTGAATAAATGGGGGAGTGTTATGGCCCCTCCAGATATGGCTACACTCTTGCTCCCAGCAGCCACAGTCAGCCCAGCCCATTGTCAGGGATTATGGGACTTGTAGTCAAACATGGAGCATTAGCAGATAGGGGAGGGATAGAAGCCCATTCCAGGTCAGGGATATGTGAGTGTAATCCACTTACCTCCTGTGTAATGCCAGAGAGAAGCAAAGGAACAGGACTGGAGGAAATGACTTTTTGAACTCTGAAAGCTAGTCTACCAGCAGCTCCCCAGGGTCCCTTTCACAATACACTATTAAGAACGCTGTGATTTTACTGTAACTGCCATGGGTCCATCCTATGAATTTCTGGGATTTGCATTTTAAGGAAGGGCATGTAATCCTATCTGATCTTGCAAGCTAGCAAGATAAGCCCTGGTTAGTACTTGGATGAGAGGCTGCCAACGAACGTCAGGTGCTGGTGGCTGTACTTCAGAATAAGAGCCAGCAAAAACCTACCTTTGAATATTCCGTGCCAAGAAAACTCTATGAAATTCATGAGGTCACGATAAGTTGACAGGTGACTTGAAGGGACATACACACACAGTCAAAGCCTTCTCCCAATATCAAGAATAGGGAAGGTATAGTTCTTGAGATACTGGTTGGGCTACAGCTCCCATCATCCCTCAACACTGAACATGCTAGATACAAGAGCATGAGGAATACTTCCACATCACCTCCAACAGAAAGGTTTGGCAGGAAATGGCCCAGTGCATTTTGGTCCTGATTGTCTAGATCATTCCAGCCTTTCACAGAAGACAAAATGGAGCCTTCTGAGCCAAGTGAATTATTATTCAGAAAAGGATTCCGTGGCTGAACAGGGATTCCATGACTGAACCCTAGTCACTTTAGCCATTTCTGCACTAGACTGTTATAGTGCTATTATTCCACTTTCAACATCCTATGGAATCCTGGGGTTTGCAGTTTAGGGAGGGGCCTCAAGGCCCTAAAACTACAAACCCCAGGATTCCATAGGAATCCTGCATCATAGAAACCCACTTGGCTACCTTGGGCAAGTTACAGCTTTGGAGGGAGGCAATGGCAAATTTCATTTGAAAACCCTAGAATAAGGTTGCCATATAACAACAACAACAACAACAACAACAACAGAACTCCCAGAGTCCTAGTCCAACATTCAAACTGCTATACCATACTGGCTCACCAAGTGAACTATGGAAAGACACAAAATGGAGTTAGCTTGTGGTTTCTCTCCAAACCACAAGGAGCCTATTACAGGCTTTGTGCACAGTGAGCAAAGGGAGTTGTTGCATCAGCACTGAGTCTCACAGAGCCTTCAGGTGTTATGAAGAAGGGTCAGCAGATGGCTAAAAACACCAGGAACATTCTGGCTTTTTAAAAAAAATTTATACTGGAAATGATTTTATATTAACACAGTGACTATATGCATGATGATGATAATAATGACATTTGGGCTGAGATGGGGGAAAAGCCTTCTTATTCTCTACAAATCAGAATAAAATCTGTTTAAAAATCGCAGTTCACTAACTACCTGGCCTTTAATTAATTTAGCCAATCAAATATAAATAAATGGTCATATTATCTACAGTCATGCTTTAGCCCTTGCCAGGTCAAAAATGCTTCCAAAGAGAATAACTAGTATGAGGGGGAGAGAATGGAGAGATAACATTGTAGTGGTTTGAAGGACCTTCTTTCCCCCACCTCAATGTCCTGATCTGTTTGTTCTGCCTTCACCAGAATACCACTTCCTTGGAACGAAAAGCTCTTGTCAGCCTACTTGAGCTTTACGTTATTCTTGTGTTTCAAATGCAGCCTCCAACTATCTACTCATTCCCCTTCACTAGAAAACCCGCTATTTAACAAGACAGCCTCATCTAAAAGCAACATTCCTCTTCCACTTCCATGCAATGAAAAGAAATGCATTGCACAACATCCCCTTGAAATCCCATTTGGTACAGGAAGCAGGCTGTGACCTGCTTACAAGGGAGGAGGTGAAAAGAGCTGCAGAGTGGTGGGTGGAACAGGTTAGCCCCAACTCACTTCCTTTTTCTTCTCCTCCGATTTCTCATTTAGAAGTGCTGAGGAGGAGACCAAAAAGCAGGAGGAACTCGCAGGGATGACACCAGGCAAAGGAGATGACTTTGGGGCATCCCTTGGAACGTATTCTTCAAGAGGGGTGGAACATAGGTGATTTTACACTCAGGGCTTTCTTACAGCTCCCCCTGCTGCTGTGCTGTGGGGCTTGGGGGTGATTCTGTTCATTTCTTTGAATGGTAGGGTTGCTAGGTTGGATATGGGATGGGGCTTCTGTAACTTTAATCCTTAGCAGATTGTGGAAAGGATGAGGCACTGTAAAGCTCTGCAGAAGAGAACATAGGTTACCAGTCCTCCCTCATTTTCCTAATCCAAACTTTCAGCTGCAGCCATCCCCTCCCAAGATGGCTATTTCCTTTGCAGTGGAGAACACAGAGAGGAGCATGGAGCTGGGGAGGTAATAGTCAGGGAGCCAATGGATCTGTTGGGAGGGGAGGAGATGGCTGTGGCTGAAAGTTCAGGTTTGAAAGGTGAGGGAGGATGGGTATCTTCTTCCTACTTGATGGAACTTCACAGCACTTTGTACTGCTCCACAATTTGCTAAGTATTAAAATAACAGGAACCCCACTCCACATCCAATCTGGCAACCCTATAGCTAGGACCCTGGACCTTGCCCTTATGGGAACATCCTGACCAGGACAGTGAGGAGTTGGAGAACTGGAGCCACCCATCCAGGTACCAGCTGTGTCACACAGGGGCTTTGCCATTCACAGCCTGTCCCAAACAGTGCCTGGTAGAATGGCTCCCCCAAGTGCCAACTGATTGCAATGCTGCATCGCCTGATATTCAACTGTCCTCAGTGAGGAAGGTATGAGAGGGAAAGGGGATTCAGATTCTCTCTCAAGGTGCCAGTTGAGTCCCCACATGATTTTACTCCTCATCTCTTCTTTTTGGATTGAGGAAGAGGAGAGTGAAGTGAAGCTGACTGAGCCACAGCCTCAAAAAATACCTTGAGACATGGTGTAGCAATTCTCCTGGGCCCTTTTCTGGAAGGAAGAAGATGGACTTCAGTGAGTAGCCATGCCTGAGGTTTCCAAAGGCCACAATGTCTAGGATCTTGCGGTCCGTATGCTACCCATGGGCCATAAGTTGCACACCTCTGCTCCAAAGGGAGGAGAACCTTCATCTCTTTCAATACTCCCATATCCATGTATAGAAATGGTCCCCTTTGGACCAACACATATTGGCCAGACACCAAGGGCAGGCCTAGCCCTAGAACTGGAAGGGACAGCAGGGGCCTTCTAGTCTTGCCATGATCCCCACTGGCCTCTTCACACTTTTGGTACTCTTGGGGAAAAATGTACCTGAACTGGGTTCAGGTGATTCCAGGATGAAATAAAATCTGAAACAAATGGAGACTGGCAGTTTGTCTCCATTCCTGGTTTTCAATGTTTGTTTCCAGAAGACTCTATCCTGTATGGTTTTGCTATAACTTATTACAGATTATTCTTTTTTTTTTTAACTTAAAGAAAGAAATAGTTTGCTTGCCTTTTTTAGATTTACTCTGATCTGATACTGTGGATACCCCTCTTCTTTTCTGGGTTTCAGACAGAGCATAAAGAGGGACAGGTATCCCCCTCTCTTTCTCTCTCTCTCTCTCTCCCCACTCTCTATCAATCTCTTCCCCAACCTCCACCTCATCCCACATCTCTCTCTGCTTTCCCCCGTTTCTTTTCTTTTTACCAATATTCCAGTTTTGTCTACGATTTCCACCTCTTCCACGCCACCTCATACCTTGTAACCCAAACATACCATTCTGCAGCCTATTGACTGGCAGCCTTGATCTTTTTGATTCCCCTCTTGCTCTGTCCCTTCTTCTTTATCAGTATTTAACTCCTGGATTCCTGTTTCACTCAGATTTCTCAATAAAGTTCCATTTTTAGAAGAGCTGTGACCTCTTCTTTGTTGTCTCCTCTACCTTAATGGGGTATTCTGCTATCCAAATTCTGACTCAGTCCTCTCTTCATTGTATTTTGGTAAACATTCTTTTGTGAGGGGCTCACTCTATCATATAGGCAACAGTTTGTCCTCCAACAAAATAGAATGAGAGTTGCAATAGAAAGAAGAGTCCTCTTAACACAGTGATTCCCAAACTTCGGGTCCTCCAGATGTTTTGGACTTCAACTCTCAGAAGCCCTTGCTGATTTGGCCAATAGTCAGGAATTCTGAGAGCTGAAGTGTAAAACATTTGGAGGACCAAAGTTTGGGAACCACTGCTTTAGAATATCTGAGCTGAAATTATCCCACTTAGGCCCTTTCCACACAGGGGTATTAAAACGGTGTAGCGTGACCTCTGACTGGGGTCGTCTACACCATAAAATGGATTGGGGTGGATTACTTTAGTGTAATTCCACACCCCAATCTGCACTAGGGTGCCCAGAAGTGGCGGCACCGCATGCTTTTCAAAAACCACTTTTCAAGTGGTTTTTAAAAGGCACAGGGCATGTAGCCGCGTTGCAGCGCCTGGTGTAGATTTGCAGACCCGCCCAAGGGCGTCCCTGCAGATCTGCCGGGGGCAGGCTTTCCAGCTGGCAAGCTTCTCCGGTTGGTGGAGAGCCTCCGCCAGCTGGCAGCCACCATTTTGGACACCACAGGACGCCGACGAGTGTGGAGCAGCGAAAGCGCACTGCTCCACACAGCGACGGACTTACCCAGGTGCAGGTAAGCATGCAGGTAAGCGTCCTAGCGTGTTTTCGCCCATTTTTTCCTCTGTGTGTGAAAAGGACCTTACTCACCCACTATTACTGCATCTGGAGAACTTACACCTTTAACAGACAGAAGTCATTTATATTATACCAACTGTGAAAAATTATCATAGATTTAACAATATTTTATGAAATGTGAAAGATATAATTATTACGTGTTATTCAATTTACGAGTATTTGCTGTTTTTTAATAAAAATATAAGAGAGAAAAAAGAAGTCATTTGCATGCATTTCTAGCTGTGGCAATTGGAAACTTTCATGTCAGCATGGCAGTGAATAGGTTCAGGATGTTCATGTTTGAAAGGATCTATCCAAGGTGCTGAATGTTCTTTCCAAGATCGGTTCAGCTCCTCTAAAGACTAAAGCATACAGGGGGTTCACTGGCCTACTGACACGAGGTCTACCAGTTGCCACTTCTTTATAGAGACATGTATCAAAGCCAGCATGGTAACACCTATTGTTTTCCAAGCCGTCGTAAGTAATCCAGAAGAATGTTTCTCAACCATCTTGGAAGCTGAATTCTGTTGCCATGGTAATGGTCATGATGTGGTGAGCAGATGCTTCTGGTTTCATACAGGGAGAAGCAGCATCTAACTCTGAGAAACAAAAGCCCATCTTCCTGCAGCTATATTAAATACCAAGGCGAGAAAGTGAAAGGAAGCAGCCAGGGATGAGTAAAAGTTCCCCTGGGGCTAATGCTGCCACTTAGGTAGCTCAGGCTCACAGCCAAGCTGAATTCAAAAAGCAGCAAAGAGAGTTCAGCCAGTCATATTGATTGAATAGAGGAGTGCTTTGTAACATCGCAAGCAACAGCCCAAACTGATTTGATTGGTGGGGTTGACAGGCTGGGGGAAGAATCATACACAAGTCTATATATTACAACAAGCATCGTCTCTTTTGCTCCTTTACTCAGGTTGCCATGATTATTATGATTAGTTCTACAAAGACATACAAGCAAACAAACTAATCCCCCCAGAAATTTTATCCAAAATCAGTTTTGATTTCTATCTTGTCAAGCTAATTTTGTTTATCTCCCTTGGCTCAAATTAAAGTCATCAGGTTTAACTTACAAGCCAGAGATGGGCAACGGGATGGGTGTCAGAGGCCAATCTCCCCCAGAACCCCCACAGGCACACACACCCACAACAAACCCAAAGAACTACATTTTCCTCTGCAATCTCAACATGGTGACAAGAAGTAACATTGTATTCCCTTCCTCTTGCCATTTTGAGAGGAACTGCAGGAGAAAATGGAGGTATTTGGGGGCGGTACAGAGTTCTAAGTCGATTTTGGGAGTCGATGAAGGTTTTTTCTTCTTCATGTTTTCATGTGTTTGGGGACTACCTGAGTTATTTTGCAGCAAAATTGGCCCCAAACCATGCCAAAGATTTTTTTTTTTTAATAAAATTGGGGTGGGGGGCTTTAGGCACCACAAAAGTTATAAGTTAAAAGCTATCTTCAGGCATACTGTGCTTACATATTGCATTTAATCTGAGCTATTCCCTCCCATCTGTCAGAAGTGCCCATTTGTGCAGCTGTTAATAAAATGTATAGTTACTCTTTTGATTCAAATCCATCTTTTACATTAAAACTATGAACTGAACCAGTGCAGAAAATGGGACAGTTAAAAAAAACACACCAAAAACACCTCAATCTTCTTGCAGGAAACAAGCACATTGTCCCACAAAGCCTTCTCTTCAAATAAAGAAATGCCAACTGGTGTAAGTTAAACAGTCCAGTGTCAGACCTTTGGTACTGTTTGAACCCACTCCTAAATCCCATCTCATTCTTCATTAGGTCTGCTGCTTGTCAGTGGCACGACAAAGCCATGACAGAACTTAAGTTTCTGTTGTCTTCATAAATCACTAACTGCCATTGTGTATGTGACCATTACATAACCTTATTGTGTTGTATAACGGTAACAGCAGACACTCAAGAAAGAAGTAGGGAACAAAAGCAACGTGGAATCAGATTCTTTTTAAATTGGCTTCATATCTAGTTCCTGGAACTTGTCATCACTTAAGATACTGTAGGATCACCCTCTTGCCTTGTTCTGCTATGTGAAGATGGTAAAAATGCTTGACCTTCATCTGTGTGAGTACACTGTGGGGGTGAGGGTGGGGGAGAGAGCTTAATGCTGAAATGCTCAAGTCTCAGGAGTTCTGCACTACATAATGTATCCAAATGTGTGTCTATATCCATCTGAAGTGAGAGCACAAGAACCCACCGCATACAAGATCAAGGTAAAGGATAATAAGCAGGACAAGGTGAAGTAGTACGGAAGACTGGACAAGGATGGGAGAAGGAGGGAAGAACACCAACACTCTTGGTAGACTTTAGTCTTTCTCTGTGATGCACAAACCCCAGGGGGCAGAAGACGTAGCAGCCAAATGCCTACCCCAGCTATATTGGAGCTTATTATTCCCTGGCTGTGACAGACCAGAGAGGGAGAGGAGTCTGTGAAGCATTTGCTTTGCTCACATTTGCTAGTACATTAGCAGCAGCAACCCACAGCCCACCCCTGCTGGCACTCAGCAGCTGCTTTTTAGATGGCATTTTGTACTCTGGCCTTACAAGTGCCACCTGCTGCGACAGATCCTTGCACTAGAAATGTTTCACAAGCTACGTCTTGGGAATGACAAGAAAGTGTGAACCATCAAGACATTCATGCCAAAAGGATTTTTTTTTAAAAGAGCAAAACAAAACAGAAACCACTTGAACTTCGTAAGCCTCTGATCATCCTAAGCCTCACCCTCCAAGCTTCTGCCAAATACGTGTGCTTTTTTAGAGGCACCCAAGTCTGATCATAAAGTAGGTGCACTCTCCTCCTAGCTTCGGAGGGTCCAGATCAATTAATGATTGTACTCTTGTTCCATCCTTCCTGCTAATAAGGCACCCACTCCATGCCTGAACTAGTTAAATGGCCCACTGAGATGGTGCTGAGGACACACAGAGGTTTTGTTTTAGAGCATTTCTATTGGCCATGCAGGCGAGCAATGATGAGACTTGCATTCTAACGTATCTGGAAGGCATGAGGTTGAGGAGTGCTGCTATAGAACTTGTGACTTGTCAATTGTTGTTGCATTGCAACTCCCATCATCCTTGACTCTTGGCCACATTGCCTGTGGCTGATGGAAGGTGGAACCCCAAAACATCTAACTCAGTGAGAGGCAACTTCACATGTTTGCCAGGCCCAAACTTTTTGTACTAAAACTTTCACTGGAGATGTCCTTTGCTTTTTTACTATTCAACAAATCAAGGAAAATACTGAGAAGATTAGTCAAATAGTCAACTTTAAGGACACTGTTATTAGGGGGCAATAAATTTAATTATTTAACACACTGAGATGTTAAGAAGATACATTGAAGCACTGGCTGAACCTTCTAAAAACCATGGATTCAGAGTCATTCAACATACCCCTCTATATTTCCCCCCCTTGATGTTTCTCTGTTATAAAGGCTGCAGAATGAATTCAGGTGAGTTAATGTGATGGTTGATAATTTCTCACCACCAAAACAAAACAAAACAAAACAAAACAAAAACAAGAGTTACCGTTTTACAAAAGAAAGCCACAGTAAGAAGTGAATGTTTTACTGTTGCTGTAAACCCATTCTCTCTCTCTCTCTCTTTCTCTCTCACACACACACACACACGTTTTTAAAGGGGGGAATTGATCTTCAGTAGCCAAAGCCTAGAAAAAGTCTGTTTTGAACTATACTCCCTTAATCCCCAAACCACTATAACCATTCTAGCTAGGGGACCGCAGGCACTGTACTCCAAAAGAGTACAATTTCTGAACTCTGATGGTACCAATGGGATCTGCCATGGTTCAGTACTGAACTATGTGTGCTTTTTGTATGCCAGAAAAAAAAAAGATGTACAGTTGTACCTCAGTTACTGAAGCACATTTGTTTCTGGACATTATTTCTTAAATAGAAAATGTAGAGCCAGAGGCAGAAATAGCAGGGGAAAAATAGAGATAGGTTCCTATACCACAAAAAAAAAGAGCAGTTCAACATGTTTCAGCAAACTTTTGATTCGAAACTAACATTATGCACATGTGAAATGGAACAACCAGAGCATGTAAGCCTTGTATAAGTAAAAAAAATTAACCTTCTAGAGACCACTTGACAGCTTCTTCCAAAATCTATCCAGTGATGACTTTTTCATTCCTCAGCTTTCACTTTTCTTGTGGTTTCCATTTTGGTAATCAAACTTTTAGATCTAGGCTTTTTTTAAATATGCTGTGGGTAAACTTATCTACTCTCTCTTTTTCTCTCTGTTTTGCTGCTCATGCATGCTCGGCAAGGGATTCTAGTGTCAGCTGCTGTTTACTTTGGCTGCTGTAGTCAAGCACACATGGCTGCAGTAGATCTGGAATGGAATCCCACTCTTTTCCAGATAAAGTTTATTGCATTGTTTACTGCAGACTGCAATCCAACACTGAAAGTCCATGTGTCTCCAACCTTCCTTTATCATCCTCCCAATGCCAATCCTGCTAAAAACATCCAGCTAGACAGACAACAAGGGGAAAAAGGCAGGGCTGAGCCAGTGTAAAAAGGGGCTTCACTGTCAGAGGCTTTGTTAGTGGAGGTATGCCTGTGTAAGTGAATAAGGGAACGTGCCTCTTGCCTTTCAAACAGAAGGCACTCTCCAGGGTCCTGACTTTTGCTCAGCACTTAATCTGGTATCTTGTGGACAGCTTGGGAAGTAACTGCCTCACTTCCAGATATGCAAAGACAACAGCTGTGCTGGCTGGGAATCATGGAAATTATAGTCAAGAACATCTGGAGAACACTGTGGGGGGGAAAGCTGGCCTAGGTGATGTTATCACATAATAGAAAGAAGTAGTAGAAAGGAATGAAGAAATAGTTTTACTTTGATATTAGCTGCCCAAAGAATTGTTCACAATTTTATCTAGATTTTAAAGAAAGCCTGTGACAGTTAAAAATGTCTAAGGAAGCAAAGGAACTTGTTGCATTTATACAGGGGAAGGAAAAGTAGGGAAGAGACCTGTTTCTTTTCTTCTTCAGGAGGCATCTTTTAAAAAAAAAAAAAAAGCACAATTTCTTTTGAAGCCACCTGTATCTCTGTTTCACAAATATGTCACTAAAGATATAAAGAAGCAGCTTCCTCTCCCAGCAGATAGTTAAACTGGAGAACTAACCCCCACAGGATGTAGTGATGGCCAACAACTTGCATAACTTTAAAAGGGGACTGCTTGTCATCATGGAGGGTAAGCCTGTCAGTGCTTGACAATCATCTCCATCCCCCAAGATCAGAGGGAACCCTGGTATCTTTGAATAACACTGGTTGTGGGAATGGGAAGATATTCTGACATCCATGTCCTCTTTGTGAGTTCTCCCCACAGGCATCTGGTTGGCCACTTTGTGAACAAAATCCTAGGCTAGATAGGCCAAGGGCAGGCAATTTCTAAGGGCCTAGGGAACATTTTTTGCTATCGCCAAACTTTGGAAGCCAGCACTCCCTCAGACATCCCAGCACCCGCCAGATTAATTGAGGAAAGGAGACAGAAATGTCAATTACACCCTCAGAAGCCTTGGGGGATCATTTACCATTTTAATGCAATTTCACATATATCCTAGCCTATTTTGGGCCAGAAAAGGGATCTGAAAAAACTCTCTTCTTTGCCTTAAAGTAGCTTTGGGAGAGCCAGAACACATTAAGATGACACATCACTCATCTCAGATATTCTGCAAGTTGCAGTTTATCACCTTTCCAAATGCAGGGTTCAGAGGCATGCATGAGGGGCCCTGAAACCCACACACCATCCAGAGGGTACTCTTTGCCCACATCAGAAATAGGATTCTTATCTGATCAATTGGAGCTCTTCCAATACTTTTAAATATGCCCCAGAACTGAAAGCCTAAATTATACCAAACACCTGTGGCAACTTGTTGATGAAAAAGACAATGCTTAAAGCTCTGGTCACAACAGATTCTTTTCTAGGTAGACACAGCAGCATTTGCTTTTTACCTGATGACTAATATACAAGCTGAATGTGAGACAGCAAATCATAATCGGTTTTGATGTACCTTCAAAAGGATCACCTGAACATGTTTTTCTGGAGATTTGTTGGCACATGGTTTAGAATGCAGACATGGAGGTTGGATTGGAAGAGTTCCCCGCTTCTTTTTTGAAGATTGTACATATACAGGAGAAGACCAGGTGGTGATATGATAGCCATGTTTAAGTATCCAAAGTGATGTTACGTAAAACAACACCACTCAAAGTAAGGATCCATGGTCCAGTGTTGGTCACTGGTAAGTTTCCAAGAAAGAATCAACTGAATCTATTGGGCAAAATAGGGAACTAGTCCTTGGCACACTAGAAAAAAATAATTTCTGATCCCTCGCATCAGATAGTTTGGGAGCACTGATGCAGAAAATGAAGCAACCTTGTTTTCTGCTGCTCCACAGACAAAGGATTCAAATTAAAAGAAGAGATTTCACCTAAACATTAAAAACAACTTCTTGACAGTAAGAGCTGTTCCACTGTGGAACAGACCATCTCAGAATGTGGTGGAATCTCCCTCTTTTGAAGTCTTCAAACAGAAATTGGATGATCACCTTCTGGGAGTGCTTCAGCTGTGTATTTCTGCATGGCAATGGATTGGACAAGACACACCTTGTGGTCCTTTGCAGCTCTGTGATTCTATTATTCTGTGCCTCTTATTCACAGCTCAAACCATGTTGAAGGTGCTAATAAACAATTTATTTACCTGTGAACTTCCTGAAGCCCAGTCCATTACTGCTGCTTTTCTGCATCTTTTGCTCACTCTGGGAGGCACTGACCATAACCAATCACTTGCTCAGAGGAATTTTTATAATTCAACCATGGATCCTAAGTGGAATGCTTAGGGGCAAACCGAGCACATGGTCTCCCTTTCTAGTTTGAGCACAAGGAAGATATTGTCATTTCTAAGCCACAAGAGACAAAGAAAGTCATCTCTTTTTTTTGTTTGTGGTGCTTTTAACGATCCTGTAAAACGCACTGCTTTTATTCTTGCCCTTTTCTTTCTGCTTTCTTAAGACTATTTTATCTCCTCCTCATTTCACTTACGATTTTTTTTTAAAAAAATTTTGCTCCCTTAGAATCATGTTTCTTCTATCTCTTTTACCTCCTTTCAGTAAAATATTAGAATAATTTGTTTGGAGAAGCAAAAAGTGTGTTGAAGGCCATTACAATTTTGTCGTCGAGTTTTATATAAAACGAGCAATAATATATTGCAAACATACAGCAAGGGTGGGACTTTATAAAAGGCCAACAGAGGACTGCATGACTATAGAATTATGAATAGTATGAAAAGAATGGATAAAAACTGTTATTGTTGTCACTGCTGCTGTTACTCCCTCTCGAATCCAGACTCATTTGGTAATAGTGACTACTCAGGAATTCAAAACACAGAAAAAATGTATTATCTTCCATAGCTCATAATTAGTCAATGGAGCCCTCTGTCATAATATGTCTTGCTGTGGTGGCTACCAGTTTGGAGGGCTGTAAAAGGAGAATAGACAAATAGAGCCAATGTGGTGTAGTGGTATAGATGGCAGACTAGGACTCCAGGATACCAGGGTTTGAATGCCCATTCAGCCTCAGAAACCCACTGGGTGACCTTGAGCAAGTCATCTTCTCTCGGCCTGAGAGGAAGGCAAATGTCCACCAAACAAATCTTGCCAAGAAAACCCCATATAGGTGTCACCATAAATCAGAATCAGTTTTTAAGGCACATGTTAACAGGCCAGCAAGCCAAAGACAAGGAGCCTGGCAAGGGCAGTTGCCCTAACACCCTGTTTGAAGCCTTCTTGTAAGTATCTGGGTGGCCAAAGACAGAAACATGATGCCAGATTTTGTTTACCCAAAGCTTAGAAAAGTCACCTTTTTGTTTTGTTTTTCACATTTCACTAGAATTTTAATGGATTTCTCAAATGAGTCCATATTATTCTTGCATCCTTTCAGTAGTTTCTTCCTTGTACTTTCCTTTCTCTTTGCCAACTTGGCGAGACTTTGCTTTGCATTCCAAAATCTTTTTGCCATGCCTGTCCAGCTTTAGTCTTGTGATCACTACCTTGCTGGGGTGAATGCCAACATGTACAGTTGTGCCACTGGCTTTCTCATGTTGCATGTATTTTTGGACTGCAGTTCCCAGAATTCTCTGGCCAAAATTATCTCTGGTAACTTCTCCAGGCTCTGATTGTTGGATGTTTGATCAAGCAGGGCTCTTTCTATGTTCTTATCCCCCCCACACACACAAAAAAAGGTTTCTTTTATGCAGTTAGGTGTTAATTTATGCAATGCTCTGAATTAATTGTACTTGACAGATTGCTATAATGCTGATTTATCTGCAAACTAAGGGAAGCAATGGCAATAGCAGAAGGAAGGAGGATTGTAGCCCATTATTTTGCAGAATGCCTGTCTTCTTTGTGTATTTTCTCTTCCCTGTGCTTCACCTCTTTCTACTGTGCTCCCTCTCTGCCTTCTCTGTCTCCATCTCTCTTTGCAGATGATTAGGTACTTAACTAGAGGTAAATACAAATATCATTACTGTGTAGAGAGATCACAGTATGGAAGAATCCCACAAGCCACTGAAGTAAATTAGAATGATAAATAAATGGGACAGAAAACAGATAAAGATGAACCACACTGGCTCCGTTCCCATGCTTTTCCAGCTGCTATTCTCTCCTTTTCAGGTTCTCGTCTGGCTACCTGCAGTAACTGGATTGAGCCAAACAACGCAGCCCTACTAGGACGCCTTCCTAAGGTGCACAGATCCTTCTTGCCTGTCATTTTCCCCAATTAGGCAAAGGAGTATGCAGAGGAGCCGCTCTCTTCATGCTCCCTCCTGAAAGCACTGTTGCACGTCTACTTGTGCTTCAACTAAGGAATCTGACTCACATCCCTCTGGGTTTCTCAGCATGGGCGACTCAGTATGATGACAACATGTTGCAGGGGAGAAGCATCCAAACTAGACAGAAAACACAGGCAGGGGAGTGAATACATGAAAAGCCATGAGAATTTCCATACTGTCTACTTAAGATCTGATGTAGAAAGTCCTTTTTGATTAATGGATTCTGTCCATGACTGCCAGCTGCCCCTCCTCTTGTGCAGGACTGAATATAATGTTTTCTGTCACTTCGTTGTTAGAGATACTGAAGGGAGGGCCACTTCTTCATACCCTTTCATTCCCATAAAGAATCCCATTAATCTTTCTGGATTCTGTTTCTGCCTGCAATTTATGCTTGCTCCAAGTGTTCTATATCTTGCAGCTTTTTCATATGCAGTTATAGCTGTCTGAGGTGTGTATCAACCTGTTGGAAGGTTCTGTTCTCAAAACATTTCATGCAGTCCATTTTAGGCTGTCTCACTCTTAGCATCGTTAGAGACACAGAAGCCCTGAATGTCCCTTTAAGTCCTCTCATCTCCACTGAAGGGGTGAGTGCTGCAGCTTCTCTGTTGTGATGGCACTGACCATCATCTCCTGTCATCACTCCACAGCTCACCTGAGTTCCTTTTCCTTTAGGCAGGAAATGACCTGCAGTCTTGGGTTCACAATGACTTAAGACACTCTAATACCCTGGGCTGTTTCAAAATCAAACAAGCATCAAAGCATTTGCCTCTCAAGTGTTAAATATGAGTACCATGATATTTTGCACATTTTTTGTTTTGTATTTAGAGGCCTTCCCATGTAATCTGAGGCTCCATACTATAGTTTGCTTAGATTCTGGCATGGCCTTGATTGGAAGGGAGCAAATAAGATCCACAGTATGGCATTGGACCACCCTACTGCCTGCATCTAGGAACAGGGCCAGACCTACCATTAGGCAGAGCTTAAGGCAGCTACTTTGGGCAGGAGATTTTGGGTGTCATGAAAGGGCTGCAAATCATAAGTTATTTCCTGTATTGTTTTGCTGGAAGGGAAGAAGCGTGTATAAGACTTTCTGCCTCATGTAGCCAAAATAACTCAGCTGGTTTTGAATACCATCCACTTTCATTTGCTGCTCTGCCTCTGGCAGCCAAATGTCTTGGGACAGCCCTGGCTAGATTCATTAAATATATACAAGGGGATTATACTTGCCAAGGAAGAACTAGAATAGTTTATGTGGGAGTGGGGAGGGGAGAAGCCTTGCCTCACAAGCTTTTAAAAATAAAGAGGTTTGTGGCAGCTCAGACTAATAGATTTATTGTGGCATAAGCTTTCATGGGCCAGAGTCCATGAAAGCTTATTATGCCATATTAAATCTATCAGCCTTTAAGGTGCCACCAGTATCTGCTGCTCTCCTGTTACAGGCTGATCTAGCTATCCCTCAGAAATAGGCTGACCTAGCCATCCCTCTTTTAAATAGTTGGTTATTTTATTTGTTATTTTCTTGGCATGGATTAGAGAGATGCTTGTGAGATTTTCTGTCTCACATGCCAAAATAACTTGGTTAGAATGGCATAATTACTGCTGGACTGGCAAGTCCATTACGCTGGGCAGCTAACCAGTAGGGGGAGGCCTCCTGCTCAGCCCCCAGGTGGCAGCAGCAGCAAAATTCAAAGAGTCACACTGAGCAAAAATGACACAATTCTAAAGGATCCCAGGATTTGTAGCTTTGCAGGTATTTAGACTTCTTTTCCAGAAAGCTCTAGTGCCTCACCAAACTAAAATATTTATATATCAGGGTTCTGCCGGTTGCAATCAAAGCCATTGATGTGGTATCAAAGGGCACACCCTCCAACTGTCTCAATTTGGCAGGGATGGTCCTGATTAATCCTCTGTCATCCTACTTTCCTGTTACTCCTACACTGTCCCAGTTTCTCTCTTCTTCCCCACTTTCCCATTATTTCCTCCACTTACTTCCATGGCTGCAAAATGAATTTCAAACACAAAAGTAACTTGCCCTCAATTGACGCATTAGATGAGAGAGCAGACGAAGGGAAAGAATCTTGCCTTCCCCTGTAAACTCAGGCAAAAGCAAAGTGCCACAGTTTCTTCTGGCCTGTATGTCCTTCCTCATTAATACTGTTTGCTATCTTGACTACATTCTGATGTTGCTTGGCCTTGTGTATCCCAATCTTCATCTGCAGAACGTTGAAAGTATGAAAGTGCTCTAATTGTGTAGTGTGCAAGATTCCCCAGCAATCATACACTTGCTTGTGTTTTTCACTGCCAGCAAACGTTGAAAGGATCAAAGAGGGATTCAGGCTTAGATCAGAAGATGTGAAGGTAGACCCTGGCAAGACTCAAAAGGGCAGATGGGCAGGTCTTCCCCTCTCCAGTTCTTTTCCTCCCTAGTGTGGTACATTTTGCATGGCAGAAAATCATAACGATGGTGCCCATACAGTCATCATGACAACCACACCCAGAAGGTCAGTGAAACCTACAGCCAAAGCTGTTAATCCATATCTCTGTACATATACCTTAAAGCACACACAGAGGAACAATGGCACAAATGATAATACCTACTTTACTAAGATCACCTAAGCAACTTACTTCCCAGGTCCCTAAGTAGGCATCACATTTGCAACTTTCTTGATCCCTTGTAACTCTCCCTATTTCAATTTACTTAGAGGAATGTGTGAGAGAAAAAGATGGAGCCTAAACCAGGGCAAGTGCTTCTGTCTACCATTAGTTCCAGCTCCACCTACCATTAGCTCAAGTACCGCAGAGGAGATATTTGTACTTCTTGCCCAGTCACTAAGATATGGCCCTGCTTGTCTGACCTTGAGTTCTACTTATCTTGACTTGAGTGGATGTGCTACTTGTTGCTTTGCTTCATGTACCAACATCATGTTGTGGATTAAATTTGGAGGAGCCATGAAAATGGAACAGGAACAGATGTGTGATACCCTATGGAATTTTGTTGTGTAGATTGTTAAGAGGGTAACTTTATAGATATGCTATCCGAGAAAAATGTCACAATCTTGCAGAAACAACTTGGTTCTTTTATATAAGCCACACTGCAAGTCCTTCAGGGAGCTATAACTCAAATAATGCATACATAAATACTTCCCAAAACCATGTGAACCAGCCTGTTATCAGATTTTAGCTGCTGTGTCACTGCACGCGTAACACTCACCCTGATTGTTAGATTCTGTTCCTTCTCTGCCCCTTGGTGGCACGTTGACAGACTTATTTGTATGGACTTAAAGAACAGCTGCACTTGCAAACATGGTGCTACCATAGGGTTTGCCAGTATGCCTTAAAGTAGGTGTTGTTCTTTGACTATCACCTCCAAAGGAGAATAAACCTCTTCCCTTGGGTTACATAAGGAGGGTCCCTTGACCAGTAACTTAGCTCTCCTCTGTTCCTGGTGTTGTTCCCCTTCAAAACCATCTTCCTACTCTCACTCTCTCTCTCTCTCTCTCTCTACACACACACACACCCTTGCACATTTACCTCAGAGAAGATGCCTCTACTAAAGTAAGTGACCTGCTGAGAAGCCAGTGATTTCTGTTTGGAGTGGCATCATTCTGTATGCATCATGATGCTACTACTGCAGCAGGTTTCATACCTTGTCCCAGCTCAGAATGGCACTAGCTGTTCCACAATGTTCTCAAAGCTAAATATTGTTGTTTTTAAAGCAACTATTTTAAGTCAGGTTTTCAGCCTAGGTGAAAAATCTACCCACTATGTTAAGACGAATATACCACCCAGATTTCTGGAGGAAAAATAATGTCTATTTTATATTAACCCTTGCATCTTCATCCTACTTGTTCTCCAAAACCAACTGTATAGGAAAGGCTTTCCAAATGAGGGAGCCAGGTTTGAGGGCTGGACTCCAGGAGCCCAAGGTTTGAATCTTCACTCAGGCTTAGAAACTTACTGGAGGACCTTCAGCAAGTCACACTCTCTCTCATCCTAAGGAGAACGCAATTGCAAACCTCCTTGGATATCTCCCTGAAGAAAAACCATTATAGGATTGCCATAAGTTGGATCTGACTTGAAGGCACATAACAACAAATTCTAGATGGATGTCCTCATGTTGTGGTAATTGGCTCCTGAGCTGATGCACCTTGTCTCCCTGAACTTCTTCATGAATGCTCCACAGAGAAAGGAGTCTAGCAACCAGATGGTAGCCTTCAAGTATGTGCTATAATACAAGCTGCAGCAAGCCAAGAAATCTATTTCCTAGAGCTTAGGGCCACAGTGAGAATAATATGGCTGTCCAGATATTATTAGACCAACTTCCAGCATCCCTCATAATTAGTTATGCTACCTAGGAATGTTGGATCTTGTACACCAACAACATCTGGAAGGCTGCATGACTCCCCACCCACGGTCTAGACAGAAGACAGAGATAGTTGTCAGAATTAATATTGCCCCATTTTCATATAACTTTATTTCAGTTACAAAAGTTAGTTATGAAGAGGTCAGGAAAAAAAATTAAGAATAGATTTTTGTCATTTTTAGGCCTGTTCTTCTGACAGCTGCCTTTTGAAATATCCTAAAATTAAGAAATTGACTGTGTTTTTTATATTTATTTAATTTTTTCCAATAACAACAATAACTCTCCACAAGTAGGTGAAAGCAGGTTTGAAAACTTCCCCTTTTCTTTGCAAACTGTCTGCATGGAAGTCACCTAACATTTTGCACAGGACCCAAAACAGGAACATGTCTGGAACATCCTTGCTTTATTGTGCTTTCTTCACCCCCGCACCTGCCTACCCAAGTGTCTTTGCCAAGTCGTGCGCCAAAATTGGGAGGGGGGATGTCTGGTTCACATAGAGCTTGCCTTCACCACTAGGGGTCGTCCTAAGGCCTAGTATAATTTAAGAAGCCATGTCCTGTTTTTGTTGTGAGTCTTCAAGTTGTTTCCAGGGTATGGCAACACTAATGTGAACCTATACTATTTACTTTGGAATTATTTTCCATACTATCTGATCTAAATGATTTCCTAGGTATCTGATCTTTCCCTTCCTTGCATATGGCTGAGGTTATGGGCATACGTCCAGGCTCTCTCATTTCATAATGAAAGTAGGAAGAGGTTCATGTGACCAAAGGTTCTTCCATAAATAAAACCCAGAGATGGAAAATTATTTCTTAGGAGAATGAATATGATTACATACTGAATATGATTCATAACTGAGGACTGTTTACTAAAACCACCAATTGTAATTTGATTCAACTGAAAACTACTGCTCAGTTACAGTGGACTTCAGCATGTCACTCTACTCATTCTCCTTAAAAGTTATGTCCCAAGCTCCATTAATGAAACAATGAAATAGATATCAAGGAGAAAGACTGCAATGGCTAGTCTTTTGTATCACACGCTCCCCATGCGGAAGAACTTTCAGTCCCATGAGCCCCATACATGTTATCCAACAACAAATTTAACATCTCAGTGAGAACAGGGTCATCCCTGACATATAACCCATCCCAGCTCTTAGTAATCTGGGCAGAAGCTATAAATACAATTAATCCTAATACAAAGTCTCAGGCTGTTTTAGCCCTTGGTGTCCTCTCAGAGCCAATGAAGTCACTTCTTGGTGTCTTGGTGTCAAGCCTGGCCCAAAATACTTCGCTGCCTAAGGTGTAGCAACCAATGACACCCCCCCAACACACACACACACACCCTTCTAGATCCATAGTATCCAAGGGTAGTACACTTATGAAGGTGTCTGGAGTAGAAAATGAGCAAACTTTTGCCCCTCCAGTTAAGAATACCACAAAAATACATTAAATAACTAAGAACAAATCAGATCATTAGACTTCTTCCTTTCCTTTTCGTTACACTCAGCCCTCCACATCTGCAGGTTTGACGTTCACGGATTTTGCTTATTCGAGAATTTCTCCAATCCCTGCCCCCTCACCTCAGGTGCTTTTTTTCTGGGGGAATCTTCCCCCTGGCAGCTCCGATCAAGTCATGCAGTCCTTTAAAAACCCACCTCTGGTCCTACTCCTTCTCCACCGGCCACTGCCTGGACAGGTAAGGACAGCTGGCAGCCCAATTTCTCAGTACCTCAAACCCTTTCAAGATGCCCCCACTCACCCAAGGAAGGAGATGGGCGAGGGAGGAAGTATAGGCTACCGTGATGATATTTCCCTCTTCTTTCCCTGACTTGGTTTGGACCCTGGTTGTCTGCTCTCCCCACCACGCATCAGCCCCCTTGCCACAGACACTCACATACATTTTAATATTTATGATTTTCCCACTTTTGCAAGGGTCCTGCACCCCTAACCCTAGCGAATGTGGAGGGCCAACTGTACATCCTAGATCAACTACCTGCTAAGGGTCAGGTGTGTCCCTAGTTGACAGCCATTCTCTTTCCTAGTAACAACATGCGAACCTTGGATCAGTGCAGCATGTAAACTAGTAATGAAGGCATCAAGCAAATATCTGCATTTCTCCCTAATAAATGTTTCTTTTCCCCTACAGATGCTTGGAACGGAGGTGTGGTTGAGCGTGAGACAAATAAAACAGGGAGTAATCATCGCCCCAGCCTCGAGCATACTGCTTGTAAAGCAGACAGGTGGCCCTTGAGGGGGATCCTTCTGAACCCCCAAATGGCACATTTCAAAAGGAAAGAGCCTCAAGAGACTGGCTGGTTCAGAAGCAGAGATGTGTTTTGGAACTTGTTTTCCTCTCCCATGCAAGCATGAACATCCTTTGCCAACAACGAACAGAACAATGTGATTTCAGAGTGGGTTAAGCTGTCAAGGACTATTAGGGTTGCCGTGGCAACCTGTACCCAACCCTCGCACAACACATTCATTAAGTTCTGAATCAGAAATAGGAGGCGACTGACTGTATGGTTTCCTAGCAATGATTTCAAAATAGTTGGGGGAGGGGGGTACAAAAAATGGCAACAGGGGTGCAGAGCTGCCCCATCTGTGCCTCCTGGCCTCCAGAGAAGAAATGACATGTGAAGGAAGTCTACTTAGCTGAGTCTGGCAGTAAAGCCAAGTTTTTAAAAAAAAAAAAAATGTCAGAAATGAGCCCAAATACATGGTGATCGAAATGGAAGGCTGTTTGGGTGAGCTATCCATGCAACAGGCAGGAGGCTGAGATGAGACATACATTCAGCATCGTCTGGTTCTTTGTGGCATCCTTGGCCACTCTCCTTCATAACAAGACCCAAGTCAAAAGTAGAAGCCTGATGTGGGTCAAGCTGAACACAGTGAGTTTTACAGATTAAACACAGCCCAAGCTTGTATTGAAGGAATAATTGGCTGCACTTTGAATCTCTCTGCAGAATTTGTCATAGCCTGTGTCTAATAATATTCCAATTTAGGAGTGGTTTCTTCTTTCTTGGTATTCAGGCATTTCACTTTTGGTGCTTTTAAGAAGGGTGTGGAGACACATTTCTTCCAAGTGGGCTTTTTAAAATTGTTTTGATGCTTACTGATTTTAATAACTGGATTGCTCAATTTGTTTTCCCTGGTGTTGTTAGCCACCTTAAGTGCTTTTCTTGTAAAAGTGGGAAAGATGGATAAAGTGCTATTTAAAAATAAATAAATAAAATGACCAACCTCCTTCGAAGTGTTTACCAGGTAATAAGGACCAAGGCAAACACTCCATGCAGAACAAGGTGATATGTCTGCTGAATACATTAAGAGGAGGAGACACATACACATTTGGGAGGAGAGATGCCAAAAACAAGGGTAGGGTGAGTTCTTTATCCTTCTGCCACTTCCTCCACACACACACACTCCCCAGTGGCAACCTCAACTGCCATTTTCCCCAATTTAACAAATTCAAAGTTAGGAATTCCAACTTCAAGTGATCCATCTCTAGAATGACAATTCAGATTTTAGCAAGGATGACACATGCACAACAGTCACTGTGCTATCTGTGACAAGATTGGGCTTCCACTGAGACAGTGAATTATCACTAAGAGAAAATCCAAGTTTTAATTTTAAAAAAATATGGTAACACTGATCATCCTCTCAAGGGGTAGTTCCCAAAGTTGGATCCTCAGATGTAATTCAATTCCCAGAATCCCCCATGAGCTCTTTCATATTGATTTAAAGAGGTGTGAGTTTTCAGGATGTAGCTCCTGCAGTTTTGCACATTTTGGTCCATTTATTTATTTCTGTTTGTAGCCATTTCTTAGAACTGCACCAGGATTCTTCCAAAGTTTTTATTTTTTTAAAAAAAAAAACCTGACATATGGTTTGCTGACATAGTCCTATGGTCTGAAGGGCAAATTTCTCCTCTGAATTTTCTTACAATTATAGTGTTATGGTGCAAAAGTGTTATTCACTGAGGAACTATATTTTTTTAAAGGAGAAGGAAACCTTTTTTCCCCTTCAATACGTCTCAGAATTAAAAAGAATCCTACCTGAGATTAGAAATAAAATCTTGCAGCTGGTACCAGGAATTGCTAGAAAATAGTCTGGGAAACACAAACATCATTTGGATAGGAAGAGGAGGAGGGCAACAACAGCAACAAATATCACACATTTTTCCCACCTGGAGAGCCCCATGTTTAGCATCAGACCAGCAAAGGCAAACTCTGACATTGTTGTATGCCCTCAAGTCATTCCTGATTTATGACAATCCTAAGGTGATTTTCTGGGCAGAATTTGTGCAGAGAGTTTGCCTTTCCCTTCCTCTGAGGCTGAGAGAGTATGACTTGCCCAAGGTTACCCAATAGATTTCAATGGCCAAGCAGTTATTTGAACCCCTGTCTCCCAGTGCAACACTCAAATCACTGCACCATGCTGTCTAAACTCTGTTATTCCCATAGTAATTCTGGTGTCATGATGTGAGTGTAAAATGAGGAACTCCACATATTCAAAGTATTATTATTATTTTATAGTTAGAACAGGCAAACTGTTTTTTGTTTTGCTGGCTTCCTCTGATGTATCAAGAAAGTAGAAACATTTGTGTTGCATGAAATGGTGATGAGTGATGGGGGGGTGTCTCTCCTATCGAAAAAGCTTAATTTATGACCTGTCAAAATGATTGGTGCCTGTCAAGAATAATTGACAGTTGCCAATCTATGTGATGTTCCTCTCTCACCTGAAAGTACCAGGGCAGGACATCCTGAATGTGTCATTGTGTCCTTCCCAACCTTCCTGGTCTGAGCTATCCAATAGGGCTGATCTCCAATTTGGGCTCCAATTGGCCCCCAGTGGAGTCATGTGACCCTCCTAGAACTCACTGCACCACCCCTGACCAATAGGAACTGGTTTCTGACCCCTCATACTCACATGGTCCAAACCATCCAATCAGGGTCAATTTCCAGTTCATGTGCCAATTGGCCCCAGTGGGGTTGTGTGACCCCTCTAGAAGCTTGTCCTACTACCTTCAATCAGTAGGGACAGATTTCAGAACCCTCAGAATTGCGTGGGCCAAACTGGTCAATAGGAAGTACCCAGAAAAAGTTACTCTTCCCAAGGCAGAATGATCTGTTGGATTTTCTATGCCTGTTACACCTTTGAATACTCAACCTAGAAAGCAGTTGCGGTATAAAGACCCTGAAAATGTATGTCCAACATCCTGGAGTATGGATTCCGTTGATCAGGACTCAGATACTGAGTGTGATTGCCGTAACAATTTAAAAATAGTTCTCCAGAAGAAAGAGAAAATGAATGTTTCCAATACTCCACAGAACCCAGAGTCATCTCTGAATGCCACAGATGCTGTAGGTGGCACAATCACTCAGATTGCAGAGATTATAGAAGGGGGAGATCCCCAAGCGTACATGTTCCGACTGAAGAAGTGACAAACAGAAACATGGGAACTGATTCAGGCTGCCAGAGATCACCAGTAAAAGCTTTATTTTCTTTTTAAAAAATGATGGGTGGCTTATCAGTTGAGAGGAAGAGACATGAGTTCGTTGGTTTCCAAAAGAAAATAAAAAGTATTTTTTTCCTTGTTTTCCACACAGGAAGAAGATTTGTATGTTGATGGTAGTGACAAGGGTTCACCAACTGGAAATGTTTCACCCATTCCTGGGGAGTAGATATGTTTTCTAGTCTTCCCACCAATAAAAAGTTGTTTGTTTTGCACTTTTATGTTCATACTTACATTAGCTGGGAAAATGGCAGGGCATAAAAAAAGTCCTGGCTGGCATGTATTATTCACCAGGGTAAGTTGGGAGCTTTGAGAGAGTGCTCTACTTCAGGAAATCAAAGCACAGAGCAAAAAGCTAAAGAGAGGGGAGGTTTTCCAATGGCTTTCTGGTCAAGATGCTTAATGCTACACAGACCAGCCAAAACTCATTTTAAAAAAACGGCCATTTCCGTACTACACTCTTATAGCGCGATGATTCCACTTTCAACCTCCTATGGAATCCTGGGGTTTGCAATTTCAGGAGGGGCCAGCCAGCCCCTCCCAAAACTGCAAACCCCAGGATTCCATAGGAGGTTGAAAGTGGAATAATCACACTATAAGAGCATAGTGCAGAAATGGCCAAAGTCTAGAATGGTGGCAGGGGGGTGCTACTCATGCTGGTGTGCTACTCCTGTGGATGCCAGCTTCTGCAAAGCTATAGCGCAGGGTCTCTGGACATTTGTTTCAGCAACATATACATCACCACATCTTGTTCCAATTTCCTACAAATTAAGAACACTGATTGTTGGTCTCTAGTCTTTCCCGGGGTAGGCTCAAGCTTTCCAGAGATGCTATCCATTTTTATTTTAATCTACATTATAGCATTCTCTATTGAAAAGGAGTCCAACATGATCTGCCACATTTGGGACTCTTCCTCTTGTAGAATCTGTTGGGCAATCCTCTTTATCAGAATCCGTGTCCATATAGTGTTTTTGGAAATTAGGTTTCAGGGCTGTTGGAGTTGTAATCGATTGCCAAAGTCTCTGAGGGGTGCTCAGCACCTTCATATTGTCTCTGTAGAACATGTCTGTGCATGCAAAAAATGGCTACTCCCCCCCAAAAAATATCTCTCTCTTCAAGCTGTCTTCCTATTGGCCAGTTTGGCCCATGCAATTCTGAGCGGTCCAAAATCAGTCCTTATTGTTCAAGGGTAATTGGGTAAGCTCCTACAGGGTCATATGACTCCACTGGGGCCAACTGAAGGAGTGAATTGGAAATGGACCCCAACTGGACAGTTCAGACCATGCAACTCTGAGGTCTGAAACCAGTGCCAATTGGTGGTGCAGTGAGTTCCAGTAGGAGTCACATGATTCCTCTGGGGTCAGTTGAAGCCCAAACTGGAAATCAGCCTTATCAGACAACTCAGACCACATGGGTTGGAAGGGGTCAAATGACACATTCAGGATGTTCCACCCTATTACTTCCAGGTGAGGGAGGAGCATCGAACAGATCAACAATTGTCAATCATTCTAGACAGGCATCAATCACTTGACAGGTCATAAATCAATTATTTTTGACAGGCACTAAATCTTTGTACTACTATGATGCAAGGTGCAGAAGTAGAGAGAAAAGTTAATCCTCTACGTCACATGTGAAATGCTAAATGTGCTACATATACCCTTCTAAATGTGAAGACCATTTCAGTTCAGGGTTTACAGGAGGGGTGGGCAATTTCAAAGGGTTCACAGGGCAATTTTTGGCTTCCTGGACTCTTCATGGTTCACACTAGGCCTCTAAACAAGCAAAACTGCTTTAAAAATCAACACAGAAAGTGATCTGAAGTTGACTTCCAGTTTACATGGGTGAGTTCAGACTTACAAAGGGTTACCTAGTCACATTGTTCTGTGTACATTTTGTCTCACCTAGTTGAAAAACTCATCCAAACGGTTGTTTGACAGTTGTGTAGAACCCGCATGATTTCCTTTTCTTACAAGAAAGCAGATTATGATTAAGCACTCCTTCTGCTTTCTCTATTCATTCTGCTGCTATGCAGTTAGAGCAACTGGTGCACTAAGGAAAAAAACAGATGGTGGAGGTGAAAAGGCTTTGATTGTGGCAGGATTCTGCTTACAAGATAAGAATAAGCTTACCAATTATTGTGCTTTTGCTGGAAGTTGTGAGATTCTGAGCAAGAAGGGATGTTCCGTAGCTGAAGTGTCCAGACCTCTAGGTTGCACAACACATCAGGGCAGGAAGGAGATATTACATCTCCTAGAGCCTCCAAACCAGTCTGACGACAGTTGTTAACACCAAAAAGTAATCCAAGCTCTCATTTTAACACTTTGGAACCTGTGAGACTCTTACAGATTTACTAAACCAAGAGTGAGGCCTAGACTAGAGGTCCTCAAAACTTGACCGCCTTTATGTCTACATGCAGACATTATCCCTTCCCCGCTTCACATAGTATATGAATACAAATATTTTGTTTGTTTAGTGTGCATATTTTCTTTTGCAAATTTATGCATATCCATATTTTAACATTTTATAAGAAAATAATACTGTTCAATAAGAACAGTTTTATTTAAAAATTTAAATAAATCCAGTAGCTAACTCAACACAATCATTTGTTTAATGTTTGCTGGTGTAACTTTTTCAAGTAATATTTATACTTAATACGATGGATGTGCTTGTTTCTGAGCACAAATTTTACTGAAACAATATTAGAAAGAGCAACTCTCAGTTCTTTGGTGACGTCAAGTCTCGCATGATATTTACCCTTCATAACCACCAGAGTTGAGAATCAAGTTTCGCTTTCATAGCCTTTTCACTTAATGTGTATTCTTGTGGAACACTAATCTAAAACTCTGGCAAGCAGCTCTCTTCAGATTTTATTTTTAAAGAAGCATCAGTCTGTGGATCAATAAGATGTTCTTGACCAATCATATTTAATCATCTTAGCTGTGGTGCATTTTCAAATGGATTTTTTTTTATCCAGCTCAGTGCTTCAAAGTATTCATAAAAACACTTTAAAAATGTTCTTGTAATGTGACTAGATAGTCAGTCAAATAATTTTACAGCTGTGAAGGAACTACTTGAAGGTCTGTTTCTTTAAGCATTCTGATAGGATTAGGAAACATTGTTTCCACATTGTTATCTTTCAAAGTCACTGGTGAAGCTTGGAGTGTATGGAGGGAGGTGGGGGGCATGACTGCGGGGCATGGCTAGGAGCCAGGATGCCCCCAAAAAATTGCCACCAGGGGCGAACAGCCCCCATCACCATCCCCCGTCCCTATGCAACTGTTCAAACCACTTCTCCAAAATTGTAGGGGTTTTTTAAAAAAAAAAAAACAGTCCAAACTTTATCATTCCAGTATAGTATGGTTGATTCACCTTTTCAAGGGATTTGTTCAGAATGCTTAATTCTTCAAACATATCTGCAAGATATGCCAATTTCAAATGGAAATTCATGTTGCAGTAAGGCTCTGCCACTGGACGACTTTGCTCAAGCAAACAGCAGAATACCTCATGTCTTGGCTCAAAAATTACATTCAGCTTCTTGCCTCTGCACAACTATTGGGCTTCAGGGTAAAAAGGTAAGGCAGTGTGCTCTGAACCCGTATCTTCACACAAAACCTTGAACATCTGAGAGTTCAGTGCTCATGCTTTGATGAAATTTACAGTTTTCACAACTGCCTGTAACACTTTGTTCAGAGAAGAGTTGAGCTTTTTAAATGCCAGTGCCTCCCAAGGTATCATGCAGTGCATCCACATGGCTTCAGGAATTAAGGTTTTAATCTTTGTTTTAATTCCAGTGTATACTCCAGACATTGCACAAGCTCTATCTGTACATATGCCAAAGGATCTCTCCTATGATATACCATTTTCTTTTTAAAAGGTATCAGTCATATCGCAAATGCACCGCACAGTCGTATTTGTAAGAAAAGGCTCACAAAGAAAACTGCTCACAACATATCATCCTCAACAAACCAGACATATGCAATTAGATGGCTGTCTCTACGCATATCAGTTGTTTCATCAACTTGAAGTGCATAGTACTTGCTTCTCAACTTGACTATTAACTGCTCACACAAGTCCTCTGAAATTTCTAATGATCAGCAGGATATTGTGTCATTAGAAAGGGGGACATTTTTACATTTCTGTACCATAGATTCACCAAACATTGTAGAAACAGTGTCTACCACTGCTGGTAATACAAGAGTTTCATCTATTGTGTATAGTTTTTTACCCTAAGCAATTCTGTGGGAACTTGATAAGAGGACAGAAGAGCTTTAGATGGTACATTCGTTGTTTTACTAAAGCTTTGCCGGGTAGACTTGAAATTGGTGTTTTCTGATAAAATATACACGTATACAGTTCTCCCTCCACATTCATGGATTTGACTTTCACAAATTTGATTATTCACGAAGTGCCCATTTGTTTCCTCCCCATTCTCCCATTCCCACCCCCTGGCCTTTTGGCCACGTGTTCTGCCTTCCTTCTCTGCACCCCAGGAAGTAGCGGGGCATGTGGGTGATGGGCAGGCAAACAGAGGGAGGGGAGCGTTTTTCCTTCCATTTGCGCACCTGTCTGCTGTGCAGGCAAAAAAAAAAGTGGGGCGCATAGGTGATGGGCAGGCAAATGGAGCAGGGGAGAGTGTTTTCTTTCCTATTCCTTTGCCTGTGGCATCTGGGCTACAGGAAGGAGAATGGAGGGGGAGCCCTCAGAAGGAATGGCTGAGGGAGTGCTCACTTGGGTGGGGTGAGTTATTTGCAATTTTTTTTACTTTTGTGAGGGATCTGTGCTCCAAACCCTCGTGAAAGTCAAGGGGTTACTGTATATATAGGTTTGCTGGCAAACTTCATACTTTGTTTCAAAATGCCTTTTTAAATTTATTACACTTAATACTATCTGAAGCTAAAATACTTCAACATTTTACACACTGTGGACATTCTTCACCATTAATGATAGTGGTAGAGGCTATGGGCTCATTCTCACCACTGCCATAGCAGGTAGAACAATCATTTTCACCATCCTTTTTGTTCTGATTAAAAACCACTCCATTTTCAGAACAAAATGAGGTTGAGGAGCATCAAAATAGGAGCATCAAGTGACTTCACAAGCAATGACATGGCAAGTCCACCCCTTTCTAAGTATGAAACATTTACCAGTAGTGTCACACCCACTGGATGCCAGCAGAGGCCCTTCCAGTGGGAACCAGGGTGAAAGGATGAAGGACAAGGTCAACAACCAAACCAACCCCAGAGCAAGACTTGCCTTTCCCAAAATCCCAACAGGTAATTAGAAGCACATCTCAGGAGATAAGAATGTGAGGCAACATCAACATCCTTATCCCTCAAATACTGCGATGCCTCTCTCTTCCTCTCTTTCCCACAGACCCCTTGTACTGCACACCCGCTCCATCTTAATGCTGAGTTCTTGCGCTTTCCACCTCCTCTCTTCACTTTCCTCCCCACCCCTAAGAAGCTACCTCAGGGTCACTAAGGGACATGCATCTGCTGTGCCAACAGTGGAACATTTGGAGAAACTGCATGGGCATACACGCACATGAAGAAAAAAAATGGGGGAAGCAGATTTTTGTTATGTCTGAGGTTGGAGAAGGCATAACGGGGGAAGCCACTTTGCATCACTCTTTTGCAGATACCAGTCAGTCCTTAGCAGTGTACACACACATGTGCGCCTTTGTTTTTCATATTTGCTGTACTTGCTGGCTGACGCTGCTTGCTGCCCTACCTTGAGCAACTATCAGCCCCCCCCTTAGGGTCACACCCCACAGTTCAAGAACCACCAGCCTAGACGGAGGTAACCAAGGCAGCAGTAACCACTACAAAATACTCCTGCTTGATGCCTTTTCTCTGAGGTTGGTAATAACAAACTGCTTAAATGGCACACAGATAAATGTCTTCTGCTTTTAGCAATCACACATTTTGCTAATCGAGCTTTTCCTGGCCTACTTTATAATAGCAACCAATAACCGCAGCTCATTTGCCACTGGTCCCCGAGGAAGTTCAGAGTTAGATTATTGTCTGCCATTCATGATCTGTTAATCTCTAATTTGACATTAATGTAGCAGCTACTGGTAATGAGAAAAGGTTTGTTGCCTCTGTGTAATTAAGCAACTAGCCCATTTAAGAAGTGTGTGCATATATCTTGGAGAATACTGAATTTAGCTACTAGAAGCAAGATCAGAAATTTTCTACCCTAGGAAGGTGAGACATTTACTTTTGGAGTATTACACTTCTTCCAGTCCTTAGGTAGAGTTACCCAGTTTGGCTTCCCCTGACTTTTTTTTTTTTTAAATATTTCTCTTACAAGGTTTTTAAACCTACTGAAACAAAAGCTGCTGCTTTCCTCTTCATTTTTGTTCTTTAACAAGGAATCCGTGAACTTTGCTTTAGGAAGGATTTTATATTTTCAGATATGAGAGAATAGCTATTATATGCTTGGTTTGCATCCAAGGTTGCAATACTGTTAAGCAACCTATACAAAATTTACCCTTTTGCCCCTTTTTGAATACATAACTGGAAATCTACCACATTATTTATGGTAGAAAGGGCCTAATTCTTACCCCTGACAACTGCAACTCCTCTCTTTTCCTGCTCTCCCTCTCTTTCTGAACAGCATCTCTTTCGGGGGTTTTCCACCCACCAGACCAAACCAGTAATTCAGAGGGGTTACTTCAACTCTAGTAAATTAGCTATTGAGTTTAGCTTATTACTAGCAATTACATACAATAATAACAGTGACAGAATTAAATAATGCTTTCCCAACAATCTTCTGAGAAGAGAACTGGCTTCTAAGAAAAAAGTCCTGACCATCAGTGGTCTCCAAATGTGAGCAGAAGGCTTCTAACTTTTGACACAATGTTACTTTTCTGTTACAAGATCAGTTAATAACAGAATCCCATACCTATCTCTTTAGAAGTAATTACCATCAAACTGAATGATACTTACTCTTGGATAGGTAGATATAGAATGGATTGCAGCATAAAAAACAAAATGCTTCTGAAATGGAGAAGACAGGAAGTACATACCAGGCAGCAGGAAGTCTCATTCACTCTCTTCCCTCAAAATATATATGTATACACACAAAAACTACTTGTACACACAGGAGGTGAGGAGCCAATTATGCAGCAGTAGAACTTCTGTTGTTTTAGAAGTAGAAAGACCAGGAACTGTGAAGCCCAGTCCTGGATAGACAGGGTAGCTTTGCCATACCCAGATAAGCAGACTTTGCAGCCACCTATGTCCATTTGGACCATCACATGACTCCAAAGTAAAAAAGAAAGCTTGTAGCTCTTGTAGAAACTGAGATATGGAGCAAAATGTGGTCAATTTGTTCTGCAAAAAACAAGTCTTCCTCTGCCTTTCAAGCATGGGTGAAGTGAAAGGCAGCAATGCCAGTGGCAGAGTGCAAGAGGCAAAGAAGAGATGCATTACAAAGGCACAAAGAAAGGCATGGGAGAGAGTAGTGAGAGACTGGAGAGTGAGCAGTGGCAGAGGCAGAAGGCAAGAAACAAGGGCTGGGTGAATTGCAAGGGCACAAGGTGAGGCAAGGGAGGAGGAGAGATGGGACAATGAACAGCAAAGGGCAAGAAGCAAGGTAGGGGTGCACTACAAAGGCATGAGGTGCAAAGTCAGAGGGCGTAGGAAAGACAAGGGAATGAGCAATGGGAGTGGAAAAGTGCAAGAAACTGTCCCAAGAATGAGGGGAAAAAAGCAAAAAGCTGGCCAAGGCTTACTCTATATAGATACGGCAGAGATAGCTCTGCACAGCTATGGAAGCGTGCCAAGCAGCAGAGAACACCTTTAGCAGCAGATGCACTAAGCCAGTAACACTCACCCACTCAGCTTGTAATCTTCCAATATGGAGGCTTTTTATTCTTTGTTACAAAATATACACAATATTTACAAAATCCAGCATGCTGTTTTTGGCAGAGTCTCAGGCAACATGTGCAGTTGTTGGCTGGGATTGTGCTACCTTTATACAGATGCTCAGCCAATCCTGGCCAGTCCTTGCATTGTCTGCACCTGGTGCTCATCAGCATGACTCAGCACAAACTAGCTGAGTCACATTCCTTTCCACAGGTACACCAAGCAATTAAAGTAACATGACATTTACACTTACATCACAAAGTATTTTTCTTGAGGTTTAGTCCAATCTTTTCTGACAGAAACAAGGAGGGGGTACATGTAAAAGATGCAAGGAGAGGTGAGTGTGGGAGCTGGAGGGACAAGAGAGGGAGCACTGGGAGTGGTGGAGGATAAGAAGCAAGGGAGGAATGCACTGCAAAGAAGGGAATAAAAGAGAGAACCATGTGAGCAATCAAGTGCAAGAAGCAAGGGAATATGCATTGCTAGGGCATAGGGAGCGACAACACAGTGTATAGGAGGAAAGGAGAGTAAGGTGCAAGGAAAAAGGAAAAATGGGGGAAGAGATACCAAAAATCAAACAAGTGAGATAAGTATGATGAGAGGCAAGATGCAAGGAAAGAAGATGTGGTATCATAAGCTGAGGGAAAGTGGTGGCAGATACAGTGGTATGATACAATATAAAGAACAAGAGGCAGAGGCATGAAGAGAGTCCAGGGTGAGGAAATAACAGGGGTGGAGCAAACTAGGAGCACAGCCAAGGAGGTAAGGTGGTGTCATGTTCCAGGCAGACCAGGCAACCAATTAGCACACCAGCAGGGCAGAGCTTACTCACAGAGGCAAGAGCAGGAGTAGTCCAAACAAAGTTCAGGTCAAGAATGCAAGTTCCAAGGCAAACAAATCCACAAAGGCAAGTCCAAATTAGCATCAAACAAACAGAGGTCCAAGAGACCCAGGATTCAGGAAGACACGGCACAGTGCTTCAATCACCAGGAAGATCAGTTGTTGACCCTGGAAGGAGGTGGGCCAGCTGTCTGTCTTTTATACTCTGATGATGTTGCCACAAGTGTTTCCTCATTAAAGCCCATTTGCTACTTAGACGAGCTGAATGGTTGAGACTTTCTTTCTACCATGGTCTCTCTCACAAGGTAAGAGTCTGTGTTGCCTCATCTTCTGATATTTGTTCTCCCTGCTCAGGCCACTGCTGTTGGTTGTTATTTTCCACTGAGCAAACTTCTGGAGAAACTTCTGCTTCAGATTCAGAATCCTCTTTCTCACTGTCAGAGTCTCCAAGGAAGGGCGTGACACCTGGTGCTGGTGGCAGCAGCAGCCGCAGAAGCCGAAATAGAAGCCATCATTGTCACCCTACAGAAGAAGTGTGTTAATTCATTTCTCCAGGAAGCCAATTCATGCTACTTAGAGGAAATAAGGAGCTGAAAAGATAAGTGGAGAGGGTAGATAAAAAGCTAACTAAGCAGATGCTAGATGTGAATCTTCAGGTATCTAGGAAATGGATCCAAAGAATGATAAAGAAAAGATTTAACTTTTTATTACTGTTGTTGTGTGCCTTCAAGTCATTTCACAAAGGTGAACCTATAGTGGGATTTTCTGGGGCTGAGAGAGTCTGATGCTCCCAAGGTCATCCATTGGGTTTCCACGGCCAAGCAGGGAACTAAACCCTGGTCTCCAAAGTTGTAGTTCAATGCTCAGATCACACCACGCCACGCTGGCTCTCCTTATTTATTGACTTTTTATTTATCTTGGAAGTATGGCGTTTAAACTTTTTACTCACATGTGCGTCCTGCAAAGTTGAATGTGTATGAGAGAAGAATACTGTTTACAGTTTCAATGCCAACTCTGTTAGGGAAGCAAAGCAGCAGCTACAAAGGTAAAAATGTAAAAAGGATTTGTCTTAAGGAGAAGAACAAGGCCATTTCTGCACTAGACTGTTATAGTGCTATTATTCCACTTGCAACATCCTATGGAATCCTGGGGTTTGCAGTTTCGGGAGGGGCCAGTCGGCTGGTGTTAAGGGAAGGATCACATCTGCCACATTCAACTGCCACTTGTTTTGATTTTTTAACTTACACCAGGGAGTACCTTCTGAAATTCCCAAGGGTTAGTCTGTTGCGGCCTTTTGCAGCAAAAACAACAGGAACTAATACCTATTCCTTACCTAGCCAACTGTATCTCTCCTTACAGAATAACCAGTTTTATTTGACATATGCTTGTGTGGACTGCAGCCCACTTCACTAGATGCATGGAGGGTTGCCTCAGTTGGCAGATATTTATATATATGTTTGGGGTGGAAAGATGTAAATAGTGAAGTGAGAGAGAATGAACATGTAAAAAGTGTTTTTGTTGCTAGTTTAACTGGCACTAACAGTCTGATATAGTGGTTTGAGGTTTGGAGGCCAGGGTTCAATTCCCTGCTAGGACACGGAAACCCACTGGGTGACCTTGGGTGTGTCATGCACTTTCAGCCCCATAAAATCCTGTGATAGGGCCACCTTAGGCTTGCCATAAGTCAGAACAACAACAACTGCTACTGCTACTCCCCAATTGTATGGGAGAACAGACATGCCAGTATAGATTATCTGCATAGCATGTGTATCCTGATGAAAAACTGAATAGGCGAAAGACAGTTAAGGTAGACTGTTTTCTAGTTATAATAAAATACTTATTGTGCATCTCTGAGGGAAATCTGACCATGCTTTTTTCTTTCAATTACTGATGTTTGTCCTTACTTTTCTCTGCATTTTCTCCTGTGAAAAAGATGGCAGTTACTCTCAAGGGTCTCCCATAGTATTCTCAAGGATTAGTGAAAAATTAATGGCAAAAAATATGATCTGATAAGAACACCACTGTCTTTGCATAACAAAATGTTAATATTATTTCTGTAGCTCTTTTATGTGTTTGGCCCTAGGAATGTACATGTCTACCTTATACAGTTTCCCTTTCCTTATCAATATTCACAGCAACCAGGTAAGGTAGATTTGCTGAGAGGTAGTGATGATTCAAAAGTCTGTCTAAAGTAATGATTTGAGCATTGGACTATGGCTCAAGAGATTAGGATTCATATCTATGCTTAGCCATGAAAACCCACTAGGTGACCTTGGGCAAATCATACTCTCTCAAAAAACTCTGTGACAAATTTTCCTTAGGATCACCGTAAGTCAGAAAGTACTTGAAGTCACAGAGCAACAGTAATGTTCCAAGGTCGTGAGGCTTTTCGCACCTTACCTGTTCGCATGACTGGGGAGGGCGTCTTGCGCGAAAAGCCTCATCTGGAACACTGCCGCTTCCCCGCTCCTTCGTCCCGCAGGTCGCTTCCTGGTAGCACAACCGTCGCACTAGCGCCCCGCCCCTTCCTTCCACAGTGCAGTCTGGGAGCTGTAGGCTGCGCTGGGGGAGGAAGCGTGACTGGCCCAGCTCGTTCAACGCACCGCATGCAGGTAAGTCCGCGAGGGCCCCGGGAGCATTGCGCGACCGCGCAGTATTTTCAGCTTACAGCCGAAAATAAGAAAATGCGCACGTGTCCTGCTTTAGGCTCGTGGGTGTCACGTGAATGGGAGTGCGTCATACAGACCAACGCTCCCATTCATGCGATGCTCAAGGGGCCCTCGCGCTACAGAAACTGCATGCGAAAAGGGCCCACATTGTAAATTCTGTGACCAAGAAACTTGAACTTGGGCCTCTCAGTTCCAAGCCCACCACTTTAAACATTACTTTTTACTGGATTCCCAGAACAACTGTAACTGTAAAAAATTGTATGAGGATTGAAACATAGAAGAAAAATTCAATAATTAATGTGCCTAATTTTCAGAATTAGAATATAAAACAGACTAATTGGCATAATTAGAATGATTTTTCATGTATGTGAATTTGGTGCCTAAATATGAGGAAGTGGAACATGGCAGCCCTAAGTCAGGGTGTTACAGTGCAAAAAAGTAACTTTTATAGAAGGTAATTTATTGTGGTCTCTTGTTTTTCTGGGGAGGATTCTCCTACTGCAAATGGTAAGGCTGGCTTGTTCAATATGTTCATGGCTTTGAAACACCCTGCCCTTCCTAGTCACTGCATGAAAAGCAAAGGAACAACTTAATTAGGCAATAAAATGTTGGCTTTCTTGGTGCAATCAAAGGCAAGTCATTAGCTTCATCTCTAGATCACAGAGCAGCAACCAGCTACAGCTGAGCTCATTAGGGGCTCATTGAGAGGCAAAGCCAGACTTTTATTTTGCTAGAAACAAGGGTGAGAGAACAAACTGAGATTAAGCTACATAAGAAAGAAACACCAACATAAATACTTTTGGCTCTGAGTTTGTTTGTTTTTAATTGTATTTTTCTTAAGGATTTCGGAGTTACCCAAATTCCAATAAAAAGCAACCACCAATCATATAGACTGAACAGCAGCAAAAACAGGACACCAGAAGTGGGGAATCTTTGCTGCTCCAAATTGGTTGGTGAGCTACTGCTCCCCTCATCCCTTACAGGCTGGCAGGGCTGATGGGGAGGACAGCCACAGGTTGCCTAGCCCTGCAGTATGCACTGCGTGAACATACACGTAAAAAGACAGTCATACATTGAAAGATAGTAATCAGGTGCTTTTCTTAATTTTTTTGAAGAGCACCCATCATTCCAAAATATAATACAGACATGAAACTGTACACCTGGATTTCTTCTAGTACATTATAGAGTTAGGGTTGCCAGGTTAGGGTTATCCCAGGCCCTGAAATTCCAGGGCCAAAACCTGAGGTTTAGGGATGGCCCCTTGTGATATCATAGGAGGTGGGTCCTGGTGATGTCACAAGAGTATTCTCATTCACCATGATGCATTAAGCATCTACCACAGTTGCACAGACTCTGCCCTACAAACAATCTGGAAACTCTAGGCATAATGGGAATGAATGTTCAATAAAGAGGGTCCTGCCATGGAGTATGATGGGGACTCTCCTTGCCAAATTGGGACATTTACAGGGTATACAGTATTAGAATGACTCTGTGGACTGGGTGTAGGTAAGACAGTGTTATGGCAATTCCACCCCTATCTGCAGGGTCCACTTCAGAAGATCCACTGGGGGTGGGTCTGCTCAAATCCATAGCATTCATATTATGTGCAGTCTCATAAGATTCTATCTTTTTAATGTCTCACCCAGGGACTAAGAGTACTAGATTAACTGAGATTAAGGGCTGTCAATATGCTAAAGACACTCAAAGCTGTTTCTCCTTGACATTTGAGGTGGAGGATGCCATGCAAACTGGTGTCTGAACTTGGTAGTGGACCTGATGAGGGCCAATAAACTGAGCCATGTCGATGCTCATCAGGAAACACATAGAGCCATAATAGTAGTTGACATTTGTAGAGGCTTAGGGGCCCCATTAGCCGCTTAGGGGCATCATTAGCCTCTTAGGAGACCTTGAAGGCTGTATTTGCTCCCTAAGAATGAGGGCAGGCACCTTTCCTATACATACACCACACTGCAAATAAAACTTTATCCCCAGATGCTCCCCAATGTCCTGTCAAAACATGGTGGGCATTTTCACCATGTTTTTAGCCCCTTTCTCTGGACCATTTTAGGCCCAGGAGAGGCCTTTTTTCGAAACTGAGCAACCAAAAGCCATTTTCTGGTTTACTTCTGTTTTTTAAAAAGGTCTCTTCTGGGCCCAAAATGGCCTGGAGGGCTCCAAAATGTGGTAAAAATGCCCCAGACACCCCCAGAGCACATTTGAGAGCCAAAAATTTTGACCCTTGGGGGCCCTGAAGGCTGCAAAAATGGCCCTGGACCTGCATGCCACCTGTGGACTGCATTTTGCCCACCTCTGGGCTTGAAGGACTGCCAGATTGTTTTGTAGAAGGCAGAGATATGAAACTTTTGGTCCTCCAGACATTTTGCACTAAACTTTCCATAATCTCTTCCCATTAGCCACTCTGGCTGAAGCTTCAGGTAGAGTTGAAGTCAAAATGTCTGGAGAGCCAACAGGTCATTTTAAAAGATTCTGCCACCATAAACGTTCATAAATAGGAACTTTTGAAGGAAAATGCCTGCTACAAAGCATAATGAAGTGGGAGTTTATTCCATCATTCTGTTTATCTCTTGACAATGGGTGTCCAGCCATCACAGGTTTTCTAACCACCCCTTTAAAAAAAAAAAAAAGTTGTAGAATGAAGGAACTGTTTCCTCAAGTCACTTTGTGTTATTAGCCTGGGCCAGCCTAGCATCTAGCAATCTGAACCTACCCATTACAGGTGGTACCTTCCAAAAGGGTAACATTTTTCTGAATTTTCATTTTCATGTACCATTACAAGTTGGGAGTAGGTGGCTCTCTCTTTCTCAGTCTCCAGGTGCAACAATTTCTAGGGACAGTATTGCTATTAGCCTGCTGCTAATCTGTCATTCTTCCTCGGTAAATCAAAACTGTAAGATTCCTTTGTATTCTGGTGAGCGTTACATAAATGCCATTATATAAACACCATAGGGCTAAATGGTTTGGTAACCCACTGAGTGCAGTGGGTTTGATCCTGGTCCCTCAAGAGAACACAATATATATGCTAAATAATTTTATTATCGGTAGGAGGGAAGGAATGCACAACCACCTGATCAAGGAGGTCACTGTGACATGATGCACTCAGCTAGTCCACAACTTTCCTTTGTTCTACCCACAGGATTCCTGACAACACTACACTGTATTTAGGTTTGCCTGATTTGATCACAATAAATATTTTGTTTTGATTAAATGATCTGTATTCTGACTGAGTTGTTCTCATTCATCTTTGCCCATGATCAATGAATCCCTGCATAGCTAAGCCTCAAATTACAGCAGAGTTGGGTAGCTTGCGGCCCTCTAGATGTTACTTCACTTTTTGTTAAAGCCGTGGCCGATATAACCAGGGGCAAGGCATGATGAAAGCTGGAGTCCAACTAAAGCTGGAAGTTCTAAAGAAGGAGACAAAATCATTTTAAGAGATGGAGAAAGGAAGGAAAACCATGGAAATCTAGATTTATTAAACTATGCACAAGTCAGAATCTATCTCTGGAAAGAGATAGTTCTGTGTTTTTCTTTAAAAAAATTGCAAAGGAAAGTTCAAATTATGGAGTACCAAAATCTCCCAAAGCAAAAATGTACAAAGAGTCTACTGAAGACTCAGCACTGGCAAACCTAACTGACTGTAACATTACTGGAAGCAAAAACAAAGTAATGTTTCCTTCTTGTGGATTTGAGAAAAGGGAGATAAGTCCTGTGTAACCATATGCAAGGTACTGGGGGTGGGGAACTGCTTGGATGCAAAAAGATGAAAAACTGAAACAAAGATGGAATCCAATGTGGAAAATCCAGTGATGTATTCAAGTCTTTCACTCCAAGTCTCAAGTCAAGTCGCTACCTTCAGGTCTCAAGTTGAGTCTCAAGTTCTTGCAAGATACTTTCAAGTCAAGTCTGGGAGTCAACTTTATACTCCAACCTGTATTCCAGAATTTCTAGACAGAGTTGAATAAAGTCAGTTTTAACAATTTAAGTGTCATCCCTTTACTTTTGTGATTTTGCCATCTGCAGCTTCAGACTAGGGGATAGGATCCTTCCCATTTGCAAAGCTGGAAGCTTTTTCAGAAATGGGAAATAGGATCCATCTTATTCCACATTACTGAAGCTTCAAGAGCTTTAGAAGGAAGGATCCTTCCTCATCAAGCCCACTGCCTAATACATTTTCTCTTCCCCTCTGAGATACATACCCTGCACTCTGGACACAAGTCTTGCCTTTTACTCTTAGGAAAAGTTTTAGAAAGTTGCTTGTATATGTAGCAGGGACAAGCTGCCGAGCAAACCTCAACCCCACCTCAAGCCTGTTGCCTAACCCATTTGCTGTTTCCTCTGAGAAATGTGTCCACACTGGGCTTGAGACAGATCATTATGTGACCAGTAAATTGTAACGTTTCTGGATGAATATATTATGTTACTGAACAAAGTGCAGCAAGTCAGTTACTAAAAATATGCAAATCTCAAATCGAGTCAAGTCAGTGTGTAATTTTTGCCAAGTCAAATCCAAGTCACGTCACTGAAGTGACTTAAGTCTGACATGACTCCAAGTCAATCAACTTGAGTCTACATCACTGGGAAAAACTGAACTTTCAACAAGACAAAAGGGCAAACCAAGGTGTCAGAACAAACAAAAAACACATGTGTACGTAGGATCCTGTATGCTTTTACTGTTGCTAAAAGACTCTAAGACTGGAATGATAAACATTCACCATCTATTGTTCAACAGTCAGAAGATCTCACTGCCTTAACCACTCATGAATGTGTATTACATGAATGTCAATTTCAAGAAGAAAATGTTTTTTCATTAAAATGGTTGACTTATGTATGTATTTATGTCCAGACCAGGTTCATATCCTATATCCTCCCCATCCCTTTTTCTCATTCTCTTGTTTACCTTTCTTTGTTACCATACTGTTGAAAAGCCAATAAAAATATAGATTAAGATGAAGAAAAAAGTGAATACCTCCTTGAGGTGCTTTTTTTTTTTTTTTACCTAACAAACCTAAAGCTGTTCCACCTTGTTGTTAATTGCTGTCAGGATGACTTTAACTTATGGCAGCCTTATGAATGAGAGACCTGTAAGTTCAAGCTTTCACAACTGTACATAGAAATTTGAATTACGATGGCGTGGGTCATCCTAACTATAGTATTCAATGATAAATCTTCACACTTGAGGATCTTGTCTAGCTCCTTCATAGCTGCTCTTCCAAGTCCTAATCTTCCTCTGATTTCTTGACTGCACTCTCCATTCTGATTTATGGCTGAGCAAAAGTATGGAAAATCTTGAACCATTTCAGTGTCTTCATTGCCTCCTTTAAAGTTATAAAATGTAAATGCAATTTATGTTAATATAAACAAATAAATTGTAAAGCTGCCTTTGCACTTTCTTCCGAAACTGCAAACCCCAGGATTCCATAGGATGTTGAAAGCAGAATAATAGCACTATAACAGTCTAGTGCAGCAATGGCCCTTGTCTTTCTCCAATAATCATTCCAACGGTTTGCTATTTTCTGCAAGTTGTATGGTGTCATTTGCAGATCTTAAACTGTTGATGCTCTTTCCTCCAGTTTTCACATCTCCTTTCTCTGAGTCTAACCCTGCATTACATATGACATGTTCAGTGTATAAATTAAACAGGTAGCTTGTAAAATGCAGTCTTGCCTGTTCCCCTAGCCCAGAGCTTTCCAAACTGCGTGTGGCGACACATTAGTGTGCCAGCTGCAGTGTGTAGGTGTGTTGCAAAAGTGGCAGTGGTGGTGGGCCAGACTTGGGTGGAGGAGCTGCCTCTGCAACCACAGCCACTGCTGCCCTGGGCTGAGGAAGACCCCAGCAAGGGCAGTGGCAACAGCAGGCCAGGCTTGGGTGAAGGGGCTGTCTCTCCTGCCGCCACCACCCTGGGTCAAGGAAGACCTTGGTGAGGATGGCTGTGGGGAACACTGCTGCTTTCACTGTGCACGGCTGTCCCAAGCAATGGGGCTGGGAGGCATGGCTTTTTTCGCCCCTCCCCCCGGCATTGGCACTCAGGGCACATGCCCGACCATCCTAGATATGCCTCTGGGTACTGCACACGCATAGTATGCATAATCAGATTGAAATAATGGAAGTGAATGTAAAAAGTTACACGCGGCCACTTGACAAAAAGCTGCCTAGTCTGCACTATCTGTAGATGTATGCAACATAGGATTGTTCTCCCACTTTATTGCTGCGGAAGTGAAGTGCTGATGCTGTTATTTTCATGTTTAGTTACTTAAGTTACAGTTGAATTACCCTAAAGTGGATAAGTTTCTAATTGAGAAATGAAAAGCTGGTGAAGATGAAGTTTGCTAGTAAAACTAAATTACTGTGTCGCAAAATGATGCATGTCTAAAAAGTGTGTCACCAACATGACAAGTTTAGAAAGCTCTGCCCTAGCCAATTGGAAATTATTCTGTTTCTCTCTGTATTCTGTCCTGATGGTAGACTCTTTTCTTGGGAACAGGTTATGCATCAGAATAATTAAATGTTGTAACAGACCCATTTCTTTAGGAACGGTCCTTAGTTTTTCATGCTTTACAGAACTGAAGGTTTTGCTATAATCTGTAAAGTACATGGATTTTTTTCTGAAATTCTTTGCTGAGCTTCATTATCCAACATATTTTTGCAGTATGATCCCTAGTGTCTCTTCCTTTCTTGAACCTGGCATTTCTTGCTCCATATGTGATAGAAGTCTTTGTTACAGAATTTTGAACATCACTTTGTTTGCATGAGAAATTGATGCAACGGTGCTGCAGTTCCTGCAATCCTTGGTGTCCCCTTTCTTGGGTACTAGAACGTATATCAAGTGTTTGCAGTCTGTGGACCATTGTTTTCTTTTCCATACTTATTGATAGATTGTAGTTAGAACTAGAGTAGATCTGTCTCTGTAGCTTTAAGCAGCTCTATTGGCATGCTTGTTCCTGATGATTTATTTCTCCCATGCGTTCAGACTGCAGCCTCTACTCTTTTGAGCTCAGACTAAAATGAAAACTGGTTAGTCTTATAGTGCTGCTATATTCCTTCCCCTCCCCTCCCCCTCCTCCTTCTTTCCTCCTTTTTATGGTATGGTAAAATTTTATGGTAAATTTTCCTGGTGTCTGCTTGGCCTTTTGCCCCCTCACATCTAAAACCCAGTTCTGTATTGGTGGAGAACAGTTAGGAGGAAGTCTATTGTACCACTTTTCTTAACTGATCCAGAAACAGCATCTCATTGTCTTACATAGGGTAATCCTAGTGGCTTACTAGGGTTCCCTCTAGGCAGAGAGTCATCGAAGCTTTGAAGCTGCTCTGTACAGGTCCATTGCCTTGTTGTTTGGCCAAAGCCTGGTCACTATAGCAACCATATACCTATCTTTTTCAACAGGACAGAGGTCTAGCCTGTTGACGCAACAGATAAAAGCAACAGAGAAATCCAATTCTCAGAGGGCCTCTGTTTATAATTTTTAAAATGTCCAATGTATTTGGGAAAATTCCATTAAGTACTTCTTGAGAAGGAACTGATAAAGAGTACATGTACTCTGAGAGCTTTTGAGAAAACCCTGGGCACAAACTCGGCATCAGTTGCTTTTGAAAGAGGAATTTCAGAATTTTCCAAAATGCATTGGATGATAAAACAGACGAAGCTTGAGAACTGGGTTTCTCTCCTGATTTTCCTTGGTTTTGTTCTAATGCCTATATCCTGCCTAATATACATATTATGTAGATGGATGGATGGATGGATGGATGGATGGGTAGATAGATGGCAAGTTTTATTAAGCATTTTCAAAACACATACAAACAAAACAGAAAAAGAAACAACAAAATAATAGAATAGAGGAAAAGTGAAAGGAAAAAGAAATAAGTAGAGATAATAAAGAGTAATTAAAAAAGAACACAAATTTGACTTTCAGATTTCCTGACACAGGTTATATGCGATTATATAAAATAACTTCTCTACATGCAAATATTGTTCAAATGCTTTAATTGCTTATTATACAAGTATGTTCTGTTGTTGTGTCCCTTCAAGTCCCTTTCTAACTGATGGCAACTGTAAAGTGAACCTATCACAGGGTTTTCTGAGGCCAGGATTGTATGACACTCCCAAGGTCACCTAGTAGGGTTCCATGGCTGAGCAGAGAACCTAACCTTGGTCTCCAGGACTGTAGTCTAGTGCTCAAACCACTTACACCACACTGGCTTTCTGAGTATACTAATTATCAAAGCCTACAGTCTGCATATTGTACTCTTTTTCTTGCAAAAACCCTATTAAACGTTCCTAGTCATTCAAAAAAGTCACTGGTGGTTTTTCTCTTATCAGTGTCATTAATTTTATCAGCCCGTCTTCTTTCTCTAGAATTATTCTATTCTTCCACTTTTCTGCATAAAGTAATCTTGCTGCTGTGGTCATGTATCATCATATCTTGCCATACTTCTTCTACAGTTGATCATCTACTGACCCCACCAAATGTATTTGATTCCAATTTTTTTTGGCTTTTTTCACAAGTCCACCACATATAATTTAAAAAAAATCCCACTTGTTGCTCATATTTCCAAAGTGTATTAGAAGCCTCTTTATGCATTTTGGCCAGTATTTCTGGTGTCAGATACCAATGATACATCATCTTATAACAGTTCTCTTTAAGATCATAGCATGATGTAAATTTAGTTCCCTTCAACCACATTTCCCCACTGTTCCAACTGTACATTATGTCCCATATTTTGTGCCCACTTTATCATAGAATCTTTAACCAGCTCTTCTGTTTTTAACAAAGCTTTATCTATCTTACCAATCATAAGTTATCATCTGAGCACAACTATTTCTCAAATTCAGGTTTAACTCAACTGAAAAGCATACAGGTTTTTTTTATCTACCTTGAACCTTTCTGTCTATAAGAGAACCATTAAAAACTAAAACGTTCTGACATTAATTGTTTTCATTTGATTTGATTCTATATTGTTCTTAATCAAATTTCTGAAAATCTTGAAAAGTTGCCCACATTTCCTTCGCTGTTGTCTCCTCCTACAGAAAGTTTTTTGTGATGAAACACACAAAGGCATCTTAGGGAATAATCTTGATTTATATCTATTCCATATTCTTAATAGAATACATCTCACATAGTGATTATTAAAATCAGCATTCATTTTAGCTGTACCATACCACAAAGAACCATGCCACCCAAACCTCAGTTCATGCCCTTCTAGATCCAACAATCTCTTATTTGTCAGCACAAGCCACTCTTTCAACAATAAGATGTAGAAAAACATAATTTCAAATCTAGTAATCCCTATCTCCCCCTTTGTTTTGTATCTTGTAAAATTTTATGTTTAACTCTGTTTCTTTCCTTGCTATAAAAATCCAATAATTTTCAAACATTTTGTTTAATTATGCTGTGGCTAACCCAAATTGAAGATTTCTTCCATTCCATAGCTCTGCCCCTAATTAGGACCTGAATAAATCATAGAATCATAGAGTTCAAAGAGACCACAGGGGCTGTCCAGTCCAACCCCTGCCACGCAGGAACACACATCAAAGCACTCTAGACAGATGGCCATCCAGCCTTTGCTTAAAAATCTCCAAAGAAGGAGACTCCACCACACTCTCAGGCAGCATATTCCACTGCCGGACAGCTCTGACCATCAGGAAGTTCTTCCTGAGGTTCAAGTGGAATCTCCTTTCCTGCAGCTTGAATCCATTGCTCTTTGTTCTGGTCTCTGGAGCAGCGGAAAACAAGTCCTCTCCCTTCTTGATATGATATCCTTTTAAATATTTAAACATGGCCATCATGTCCCCTCTTAACCTTCTCTTCCGCAGACTAAACATACCCAGCTCCCTGAGCCGCTCCTCATAGGGCATGACTTCCAGACCCTCCATTATCACTTTGGTCGCCCTACTCTGGACACGCTCCAAAATGGTGAAGGGACTGGAAGCCATGCCCTATGAATTAAGACTTGAATACACAAACCCTATTTGTTCCCTAAACATCAGAATGGAAGCATATTCTGTGCAGTTCTATCACACTGTCCCATATGTGTGACATTTTACGGGAATGGAGAAGACAGCAATTTGAGTGTGCAAAATTGCCACTGAAGCAATATTTGATATTGCTTCCTACATCCACTCTGAATGGTGATGTCTGGCCTTCTAACCAAGATTTTGTCCATACTGCTTTCTGCACTTGTGATGTTTCCATCACACTTCATTTCCAGCCTTAGAAATAGAGAGATGTCCACGTGACTTTGACATCCATCTCATTCTATGACCGCTTGCTGTGTGAGCCATCTTCTGAGGCTAATTAGTTCTGTGCCTTTGATCTCTTCTGAGCTGGACAGAGGTGCTAGTAGGGACGTATGTGATCTCTTTTAATGTTCATTTGCAGCGCATTAATCTGATGAGTTTCTAATTATTTCAAGATGGATCAAGTAATTACAATGAAGTGCATTATCAGCTCCTCTGCTTTTGACTTCCTTTTCTCCCCGCCCCATTCCACATAAATGTAGCTTACAAAAAAAAAATGACAGATTTCATTCTAATACACATTTATCCTGCCCTAATTACATTGGCAAAGACATGGAACAGGCAGCCTAGATTTTAAAGTAATAGGCCAGTTGTAATCTGAAGTTCAATTTGTCGGTTATCATGTCTGCTGTCACATATCTCCATGTTCACAGCTGACACAGAGGAATTCCTTGTCGGTGTGGCCTCACATGGCAAGTTCGATTGACAAGGAGATGTTCCTAGGGTGGGCTGCTGGAGGAGATGGATGTTAGGTAGGGCACAGTCAGGATATAGAAGAAGAGATAAAAGCCTGAAGAGTCTGTAGATGGAAAGTTAAGTCATGCCTGTTCATCTCTCCACTCTCCACATTTCAAATGTGTTCACTCTGTCCTGTTCACATTTATCTATGGGCCATACTCATATCTGTTCATACAACAGAGGTATATGTACACAATTGTGTATATAAGTTGAAATTGTTCTACTTGTAAATCAAGCCTCACTTCTCTAAAGTCATTCCTGCACTTCTGTTTGTCATTAGAGTACCAAAACAGAAATGTGGAGAGTGTCTGTGTAGGCAAGGCCTTAGAGAGCTATATCTCTCTAAGCTTCCCTAGTATGGTACAGTCCATAGGTGTTGGACAGCAATTCTCACCATCCTCAGCTATTGGCCATGTAAGGCTATAGAGTTCCATCAGCTGTTGAAAATGAGCTGAACTCCCAGCAAAGATGAATAGTTCTCAGATTTTCACTTGATGACAACTTCTGTGCTGTAGCATCCAGGTACTGCCACTTAGTATAATGTACATACCACCATTTAACAGAAAGAGGCAGAATTTTTAGATGTAACAGCACCTGGGTTAAAAGAATAATATTTTAATGCGTTGAAAATACTTGAGGGGAAAATTAGCTGAGCTTTGTGTCAAATGCTTATAAAAGCATCCCCTCCCCTTCCTTCTTTAAACTGTAGCCTAAGGGATGAGATGTTGGCAATCCTAGATTTACAACATACCCTAAAGCCAATTTAGAATTTTACAGATTCAGCAGAATATGGCACACAGCCAGGGAGACAGTGGTTAACAATGGCCCCACTCTTCTAAGACTTGTTCATTTCCTGCCACAGAATCCAGTATTAAGTTGCAGTCAATGGCCTGATTTCTTTTGTTCATCCCAACTAGAGCAGACCCACTGAACCAATGAAACTTATGCAAGTGTTGACCATTGCCCTTTCTGCACCTTACCTTTTAACGCTGCTGGGTTGGGGTTTTTGCATGAGAAGGTTTGGAAGGAACGCTCTTGCAAGCCTCCTGCTTCAGCTCCACAGATCTTTCCTGCTCGCACAAGCTCCCCACCCCGGCCTTCCTTCCACAGTGCAGCCTGGGAGTTGTAGGCTGTGCTGGGGCAGGAAGCGCGACCAGCGTGGCTCAGGAGGCTTCACACAGCAGGTGAGTATGCCCCAGGCCCCTAAGTGATGCGTGAGCGCAGAGCATTTTTGGCTTGAAGCCGAAAATGAAAAAATCCGTGCCCGCTTCTTGTCAGGCTCTTGAGCGTCACATAAATGTGAGTGCATCATGCAGACCACCCCTCACATTTACGCGATGCTCAAGGGGCCCTCTGGCTTCCAAAACACCATGCGAAAAGGGCCTTAGACTTACTACTTTACCATGGATTCAATGAGTTTGTTAGGGACTGATAATAGGATTTAGGCCTGAATCTGATCTCTACAGCTCCCAACTTTTTAAGTTATGGGACAGAACTTATAACTGCCTTGCTGCTTAGAGGAAACTATATGGTGGTGAGATGGGATGCAACATATCTGTTCTAAGAAGGGAGACCAAGATATGATCCTATAAATACAAAAGGGAAGCTTAAAAGAGGCAATCCTTTATGAGGCTTCATTTGTGAATCAGGTTGCTGGGTAAAAAAAACAGGTCTCCTCTACTTCTAATGGTTGTGTAGAAGACTGTTCTTCAGCAAGTGGAGCTTATGATGAGCTCCCCATGCTAATTGTCACTTTTCCAAACAAGTCTTAAGGATACAGGAGCCTTGTCCTTTTCTTTGACCTGGCAACCCTATTTACAAGGCAATGCTTACTGTACAAATATGGTGATTTTCACAAATCTGGGTGCAAAGGAAAATTTCTAAGGAAAGTTTCCTGGACCCTAATTAAGTGTCATCTTCTGTATTATGAGGGAACATCATCCATGCATGAAGGCTAGCATTGGAAAGCCCCGAAAGGTGCTTCCTCAAAATGTCGACTAATGGGCAAGAGGGAGTGTTTGATGGCTTGGCGGCATATGAGAAGTGACAGGTAGCGCTAAGGCAGATGACAAGGCCCTTCAAAATGACAGCAGCCATTTGTGTGTGACATGCCCCTGGGGTACGGTGAAAATAATGAGCCCCAAAGTGGTGAGTTTTGCTGCACTCCGTGCAAGGGGAAAGAGACATAAGGCTGCTTTTACCAACTTCCGTTGATTCTGGACAAATCACAGTTGTCTCAGAACTGACACAAACAGATATTAGAAATGCAAATATAGGAAAAGGACAAAATGGCCACCCTGGAACTCCAAGTAGCCATCCTGAAATTACATGCCTTTCTACCATCCATTCCATCCAGCTAAACAACTCCTAAGGCCAGTTTTAAAAACCACTTTACATATAACCTGCCTGTCATCATAGAAGATATGGTATACAGATAGTGAGATGAGGACAACACATTGCCATGGAACTTTGTCCATTTCACCAAACAAAGAACTGAAATCAACTTTATCCTTTTTAAAAAATGACAACTTAAAGGGAAGCTTTTTGCAGCTTGAAAAAGAACAACAAGTGGAGCCTAATTGTGTGACCTTTAGGGGCTTTGACATCCCTCTAGTTATGTTTTCTTAACTGCTGCAACCAGTTTTCCCCTCCCCAGTCCTGGGAACCCTGACAGCTGATTTCTTATGAAATATGGTTGCTAACTCAGATTTTGGGTACACCAGCACTATACAGTTATAGCAGTTCCATACTGTTTTAACTGTCATGGCTGCATCCTAGGGAACCTTGGGACTTGTAGTATGGAGAAGCACTTACAATTCTCAGCTAAGAATTCTAGCCCCCTGAACTACAATTCATAATTTACCTTGAGTGCCTTTCTACAGTACAGAATCTCACTGGTTTAATCATCTATCCTTTATAAAAGTACCTTGATACTTCCTACCTTCTAAATACTTTGTGTTGTGGTGTTGTTGTTAATGTGCCTTCTAGTCAACTCTAACTTATGGCAACCCTATCAGAGGATTGTCTTGGCAAGATTTATTCAGAGAATGTTGTCATTGCTCTCCTGTAGGACTGAGGGAATGTGACTTGCCCAAGGTCAGCCAGTGGGTTTCCATGGCTAAGCAGGCATGAAAGAGTGTTGAGTCCAGCACTCAAACTACTATACAATGCTGCCTCCCATCTAAATGCTTCATCAAACCCAAAATCCCAAGATCACATAGGATGAAGTCTTGGCAGTTAAACAATATAAAATTCTACATGTTGGAGAAGTATACCAAGTCCTCAGACCCCACTCTGTGCCTCCCAGTTTGCTCACTTACTCCATTCTATTAAGAAGCATTGCCTACTGGTGTCCTTACTCTGCAAGCACTAGGCCCACTGTCATTACTTGATTTTATTTCTTCCTTTCTTGATAAGGGATATATAGCAGGCAGGCATAATACCAATTATGACAATGGAACTTTTGCTTTACTGTCCGTGACTAAGGGCCTTTTCGCACTACACAGTTATAGTGCTATTATTTCACTTCCAACATACTGTAGAATTCTGTGGTTTGCTGAGGCCAAAGAGCTCTTCAGCTGAGAATGCTAAATGCCCCTCCCTAAACTACAAACTCCAGGATTCCACAAAAGGTTGAAAGTGGAATAATAGCACTATAACAGTGTAGTGTGGAAAGACCCTGACTTTTCCAACAGCCCAGAACAAAATCCCCAGCTCCCACATGATCCATAGTCATACAGACTCCCCTCCCATCACTTTTGACTGTTCATGCTCTTTTACATCCCACTCCCATAACCGTGATCTATCCCAGGCATGACTTCCTCCTTGGGATGAAGGCCTGCCACTTTTGCTCTGATAGTTTTGTTTTTTTTTTCTCTTATCCCTAAAATGGTTTTAATAGGATTATGAGCATTTGACGACAGTCTAAGCCATTCACAACAGGGGACCTCTGAAGCATCTAGTTCTGCCAGGGAGTTCCAGGCTCCCCGAGAGCTGGGAAAAGAGTAAAGAATATACAGGGCGAGGCAGCAGAGAACTAGCAGCCCTGCTCTCCTTAAGAGTTGCTGTGCCAGGTCAGACCAAAGGCCAATCTAATTCTGTACTTTGCCACCATCACGGGCCAGATAGATGCCCTGATAAGCTTGTAACAAGGTGGAATTGAGACATTAATACTACCTCCTTCCCAGCCTGTTGTAATTGAAAATACATTGTCCCTGAACACCAAGGTTTCATTTTGAACTATCTTGGCTAATAGACCCATTTTCAACAGATCCGTGGGATCCTTTTAAAGAGCTGGCAATGCTAGTGGCCTTCGCAGCATCCACTGGCAATTAATTCCATAAGTTAATTGTATGCTGCCTGAAGAAGTTTGTCCTTGTACTCCAACCAATTCCATTAGGTATCTTTAAGGTTCTGGCATTCTAAGATGCAAGTGCACATATTTTTTTCTTTCTTATCATTTTCCAACAAACATAATTTCACAATTCTTGATCATGATGACCTTCAATTTTTAATTTTTTCCCAGTTCGTTGGTTTTTTGTTTTGTTTTTTGGCAACTCCAGAATAAGCACCAAGCCTTAAGTGCTAAAGCCTGTACATGTTGAAAAATCCAATCAGAAAAACCTGTTTGCATTCCCTGCTCTCACAGAACCATAGAAGGGACCACAAATTCCAGCTAGTCCAAACCCCTGCCATGCAAGAATATGCCACCAAGCAACCCTGGCCATTTCCACCCTGCACTGTTATAGTGCTACTATTCCACTTTCAACATCCTATGGAATCCTGGGGTTTTGAGTTTGGGGAGAGGCATTTAGAATTCTCAGCCAGAGAGCTCTTTTTGGCCTCAGTAAACTACAAACTCCAGAATTCCACAGGATGTTGAAAGTGGAACAATAGTTCTATAATAGTGTACTGCGGAAACGGCCTCAGAGATATGGCCATCAAATTTCTGTTTAAATACCTCCAAAGAAGGAGAATCCACCACCTCTGAAGCCGTCTTTTCTGCTGTTGAAAAACTCTTACAATAAAGAAGTTCTTCCTAAGCTTTAGGTGGAATAGCTCTACTCATAACTTGAATCCACTGGTTCATGTTCTAGTCTCTGCAGGAGCAGAAAACAAGTTCATTCCATCTTCTACACGGCATCCTTTCAGATATTTGGAGATAGCTGTCATGTCACCTTTCAGTCTTCTCTTCCCTAAGCTAAGCATACTCAGCTCCCTAAGTCACTCCCCACAGGACTTGATTTTGAGAACTTCGATCATCTGGGTTGCTGTCTTTTGGACACATTCCAGCCTGTCAGTATCTTTCTTGGACTGTGGTGTCCAGAATAGCATTACCAGTGAGGTCTAGAACCAAATGTCACTTTCTTGACCTTCTGTCTTAAGCATAACAGCATCAAGAATGTTTTAGGAATACAAGAATCCACCTTTCCCCAAAGCAGGCCATCATTTCCCAGTATTGCCTGTCCAGGGTGACAGCAGCTCTCCAGGGTGTCAGACAAGATTTTTTTCACAGTCCACTACAGAGATGCCAAGAATTGAATCTGGGATATTCTACATGCAAGATATGACTTCTGCCACTAAACTAAGCCCTTTCTGGAGTTAAAAACTAAAACTTGTTGCGTTTAGTTGAACAACACGCTGCCAGAGAACTGACAGTTCCATGAAGATTTCAGTGGAGACAGATGAGGCAGGGCAGGAAATGGATCTAGTGTCATTTCCAAACTTGGAACAGTTACTTTTTGGACTACAGTTCCAAAATTCCCCAGACAATAAGGCTATTTTCCCAAAATGTGAGCATTCTGCTGTGTAAATTAACTTGTGACATTAATAAAATACATATGCACATCAAAATCCCCTGCCTTGGCCAACTTCCTGTTCTGAGGAACATCTCTTGGATGAAGCAAGTTGCAAAAGTTTTCTTGAGGAAGGTGCCATGGTTAGAGAGGCTTGATTTTTATTTTGATTTTATTTTATTTTGCCATTAAATATTCCATAAACTGTAATGGATCTCACACAGAGACTTGATGCATATACACCAGTATACAGCAGTCGTCTTCTTTGACATGTTCCATTTCACTAGTTCAGCTGCCCAGATCAAGACTGCTATGCAAGGATCTGGCTGGGATAATGCACACAGGCCTACACACATTATTTCACTGCTGGAAGGAATCCATTCTCTGCAGCCTGTAATTGCTTCTGCTATGTCAGATCCACACAGAAATTGCTTTCACTCAGGACAGAGTCAAGTGTGTTTATGCCATCAGAAGTAACTGTTGCACCAACAAAGTCGCCCAAGACACATTGTTTTCAGTATCTAGAAGTGGTCACACCAGGAAGGAAGCACTAGTTCTGTGGCATTTTTCCTCCCGCTGTGGATGAGATCCACAGTGTACATGGAAAATGGTACCTCAAAATGCAAAATCAATTACCCATGAACAAGGTTTAGCGAGACACAAGTTGCTTGGTCATGATCCATGCAATTTTTGTATTTCAACCCCACAGAGTGCAAAAATGGCAGATGACACCCTGAAGCAAGAAATTTCTCCCCTGAACCCACATTTTCAGCTGCTGCAGCCCCCCCCAGCATGTACTAGCCAATAGGGAGTGAGGGTGGTGGAGTGGTATCCAGCTATGTTCCTATAATGAGGTGCTCAGCAAAAGGTATCCCCCAAACCTCTCAGAGGTCTTCCAGAGGTCTTGGAGGAGGAGGATGTTGTGTATCCAACAAAAGGAAGATGTCCAGACACTGCTTAGGTACCATGCACCCTTGTTCTCCACATGCCACTAAAAGGTCATGTTGAGCGGGGAGGTGAGGCAACTTAAAAGGCAACTTGGGGGGAGTCAATAGGAAATTCTGACCTCTATAATGACTGTAAAGGTTGAAATAGTGAGTAACACAGTTGTAAGTTGCACTTAACAGCTTTGTAAATTATGAACAGTTGGCTATTTCTCTACAGGCGTTATTTTCTAGAAAAAAAAATATAGTGCTGGAATTTGCACTTTAGTAAGTCCTTAAGATATATCATTGAATATCAAAGTCAGGATTGTCCATGCCATCATATTTCCAATTTCTGTGTATGGTTGTGTAAGCTGGACAGTGAAAATAGCTGACAGAAGAAAATCAAATTGAAAATCATTTGAAAGGTGGTGCTGAAGGAGAGTTCTGTGAATACTATGGACTGTCAAAAGGACTAATACATGGATCCTAGAACAAATCAAGCCTGAACTATCCCTAGATAACTAAGCTGAGACTGTGTACTTTGGACATATCATAAGAAGACGTGTCTCATTAGAAAAGACGATGATGCTTGGTAAGATAAAAGGCAGTAAGAAAAGGGGAAGACCACATGACAATCAAAGAAGCCATAGCCCTTAGTCTGTGAGATCTGAACAGGCCTCTGAATAACAGGATGACTTAGAGGTCCCTCATTCATAGGGTCATCATAAGATATGGTCAACTTAATAGCAGTGGCGCAGCTTGGAGTGTGTGGAAGGGAGGTGAGGCTATGGTGCAAGAAGCGTGGCCACTGTGCATGGGGTGTGGCTGCACTGCATGGGGCATGGCCAGGGCATTCAGGGGCATGGCTACAGGCTAAGACACCCCAGAAATATTGCTTCCCAGGGTGAATTGCCCCACTCCCACATTCCTACGCAACTGCTTAATGGCAGTTAACAACAGGATCCAGTTAAGTTTCTTAGCTGTCAAGCAGAAAATGGCAACATCTTCTATACACTTCCTTTCCTTCTTAGTTATTACATGGGTAACATAGTCTAAAGGTTTCACTGAACAAGTTTTGGGATGGCAACAGAACTCTGGGAGATGATAACCACTAGGATATAGAACCAGAGACCAAAGTCTTTAGAAATTTGTAGGCTAAACTAGGAACACAGAAAACTGCTTTATATCATATCAAGCAGGTCAACACTCAGTGTGATCCATGCTTACTATCAGTGAAACTTCAGGATTTCAACTGAGTCCTCCCAAGTTCTAACTGGAGATGCCAGAGATAATACCTAGGACCTGCTCCATGTATGGCTTATATTCTACCATCAAGCTGCATGCTTTGGCCCATCCTGGAGCCAAGATGCCAAGGGCTCCCAACAACTCATCACCACTGAGAGATTGTCGTACTCTGAACCTCCTGAGTTTCAAATAAGTTTTCAGACATAGGCAGCCTCACATATAAACTTTACAACTAGAATTCTGTGGGTGATATATATAGGCATAATCTCTCATTATGCCAGTGTTTTCATTTTTGTGATCATTACAGAAGGAGGGATCATTAGAAATCCACAAAGATGACAGTTCTTCCTTTTTTCCTAGCTATAAAACTGCCTCCAGATGGTACTGAGGAGCTGACAGCCCTCTCACTCACTAACTGGTCATGGTGGTGCACCCCAGTGTTGTAAAGCTATGGTACATCTCAACAACATCTCAAAGCTGAAGATGGAAATGCACCAGCAAAGCTTTACACTCCTCTGGAACTGCGCAGAACCTCAACCAAAGCAGTATAAAACATGAAGATAGCCACCAGATTTGAATTTGAAAGAGCAGGCATGTTTGTCTTTCAGCATCTGAGGTAATAAAAGAAAAAACAGGTCACTTTATCATCAGTACCATAAAAAGCTTCAGATACAATGACAACTCAAGTGTATCCCAGTATGGAAATCTGAGCAACTTAGTCATCTTAATACTATCAAGCTACATTCTTCATGGGCATACTTTAGGCAAGAATCAGGGCTAGGTTTTGAGTAGCTTTACAAAATAGGCAACTAAGCTGTGTCTAAACATTTCTGAACCATGCTGAAACACGGGTGCCTCACATCTTTTCCATACAGAATGCAGACAGCTGTACCCTAGGGCAGTGGTAAGTTGAGGGCCAGTGCTGGAAAGAGGCAACTGGAAAATGCCCATCATGGAACCTGGCAGAGCAATTGAGGCCCTGGAGAGGATTCTGGGAGCTCTGGCATACCCTCCAACTCTCCCAGTTTGTCAGGAACAGTCCTGGTTAATCCTCTGTTGTCCCACTTTTTCATCTGCTTTTAAAAATATCCAAGTTTTTCTCTTCTACTACTACTTTCTCCTTTTGTCCTCATTTCACTTCAATTACTGCAGTCTGAATTGAAGGTGCAAAAGTACTCTGCACTCATTGAACTCAGCAGAGGAGAGGAGAGGGGCCAGGTCTTGCCCTTCCCAGAAAGCCCAGGCAAAAAACAACTGTTGCAGCCTCTCCTAGCTTGTCAGTACTCCCTTGTTAATGCCATCTTGACCACACTGTGGTGCTGCTTGGCCACACACATTTTCATCCGTGAAATGTTGGAGAATATAACCTTTGGAGACGGAAGTTGGCCCTCTTCCCTGGAGTACATTTTTTTCTCTGCAGGCCCTGCTGCTCAGAATGAAAGTAATCCTCAAATGTCTTGGAATACCCCACTGAGAGATGTCGAAGAGCAGAAGAGCCTCTCTTCACCCTCTGGTGTGGCATGAAGGCCCACGGTTATGAGAAGTCTGGACACTCAAGGTCAGTGCCAGACCAGGCTCTGTGCCCTTTGAGACACCCCAAACCCACAGCAGCATTCAGATTACACAGTCATATCCAGAGCTTCGAAACATTACTTTTGTGGGTTACAAATCACAGAACATCTCAGCCAGCACAGCCAGTGACAATCCTGGCTGAGGGGATCTTGGACTTGTAGTTCTAAAAGGTAAATTTTCCAAACACTGGTTATAACTCTCATCCTCAAGCAATGCACCCTAATAATCTCAGTCCTCAAGCAATGCTCTGCTGTGGTTAAACTATCCTCCTCTAACCTGGAATCCTCCAGAACTGCTGACCAACAACTCCTATAACCCCAAAACCAACTCTATTTATGTATGCTGGTTGTTGGGTGTTGTAATCCAGCACCTTCAGAGGCACCAAGTTAAGAGAAGGACAAGTTAAATCATTTCTTATTAACTTTAATTTTTAACCTTACAGATTGTTTTGTGCTTTTTAAATATTTCTAACCTGCCCTGCAGGCATTTGCCAGAGAGTCATATATAAACATTTCTGATAAATAAACTCCTGAGCAAATTGTCTGCACCTCTGTTCCAGCTAAGGACATTACTTCTTGCCTCAATCATGGCTAGTTCACAAAGGCAATATCTTCAGAAAGGTGATTATTGACAAAAGCAACTTCCCTGGCAGCTCTTCATAAATATTTTCATTTGTAGTCCCCCCCCCTCCATCTCTCACCATCACCACCACCACTTTTTTTCTCTCTCCTTATCAGAAAGCAGCTGCCTGGGACAACATCTAAGAATACAAAATCCTTTGGACTGCAGCTTTTAAGCGGGTAAGCCCACATGAAATACAATTGTGACTCCAATACTTGAACTGACCCAGTTTCACCTTAAAAAAAAAAATCTCCCACAGAGCAAGGAGGGAAAAGCTGAATCAGACTCTCACCAAATTGTTCCTATTAAAAGGTGCTAAATCAGCAGCAAAGCCATGCAGCTGGTCCCCTGGAGACAAGCATTCTCAAAACACACACACACATATATATATATATGATTGAGCTTGGTGGGGGAAATGTACGTGCACACACTTGTTGTGGAGGAATTCAGAAGACAAGCCATTTATAGGTCCATTCAAGTTCTTGTTAGAAGTACTTAAAGGGCTGGACTCCCCATCTGAGAGAAGATGCAGTGAAGAAGTACATTTCGTGACAATAATTTTAGAAACATGCAACACCTTTGAACGACACTTGAAGGAACATCTGAGATATCTGCCTTCATTTTTTTTTTTTTTTTTTTGCCTTTGAGGGTGGCTCTGATTTCCCAACATAATCAGGACCAGAGAACCACCTACCAACATTAGAGGAACATTTCAGCTTGCCCTCTGATCTCAATTATAGCCAAATACATGGAGCATTTAGGAGTCCCTCCCTTAATAATTCTCCCTCTGCCCACTTTCTCTCAGTCGGGGATTCTATTGGGGACAGCAGTGTTTAAAGCAGAGCTTGGAAATGTTATGTAATTGGACTACAGACCCAAAAGCCTACAGCCAGCATGGGCGTAGCTTTATTGCTAAAAGACTGTCTTTGAATCTTTGTGCACCCAACAGAACTTTGAACAATTGTTAAATCAATTTATACTTTTAATTCATTAGACTCCCTTGGAACATGGCTGATTTTCATGGACTGTCTGATTAACACTTTCTTTATTCATTTACTTTAATGTCTTGTTTAGTTTAGATTGTTCAAAGACTTTGAGGGGAATCTCTCACTGTCTCTCTACTAGATACAATAAATCAATGGGGCATCAGGAGAAGGATTAGGAGTGGATGAAATACATCAGATGGCTCTGTGCTGGCTAGCTTGTTGTTTGTCTGAGCTCACTAAACTGACTGTTGCCTTATGACTTTCTATAGGAGGCAAGAAAGACAAGGAAGTTGCCATTTAAACCGCAGGAACAGAAGAAGATGGAGAAGAACTCTGAAGCAATTAGAAATAGCAGAGAGAGAATGGAGAAGAATAGAAAAGATGAGACCCTGCCTGGAATGAAGAAAATGAATGTGAGAGAAAGGAAAGGTGATTTGTTTTCTGGGCAGGAGACCCTCAGGCAGCCATGACCATTTCAGCATGTCATACACCTCAGCACTGAAGGTTTATATCCCACTTAGTTTACTAACTTATGTGGAAATTGTTGGAATCTTTCTGGGTATGATCTGGTCATTGTGATTGGTTTGAGTTTTCCTCCTCTAATTTCTATTGATTTTATTTTGGTTTCCATTGTGCAATGATATCTTTTACTCCAAGTTTCTGTAAATCTCAAGTCTTGAGCCAAATTTATACTCCAACCTATATTCCGGAATTTCTGGACAGAGTCGCATAAACTCAGTTTTAACAATTTAAGCAGAGTCGGCCTTCCACATTTGTGATTTTGCCATCTGCAGCTTCAGAGGTGGGGAATAGGATCCTTCTTACTCCCCCTTCCCAAAATTGGAGGCTTTTGTGCCAATGGGCATAAAAGAGTCTGCAGCTTCAGAAGTAGGGAATAGGATCCTTCTTACTTCCCATTACTGAAGCTTCTAAAGATTTAGAAGGATCCTTCCACCTCAAAACCACTGGCTAACACATTTGCTCTTCCGCTCTTGAGAAATGCACCCTGCACTCTGCGGGTGAGTCTTGTCTTCTGCTCTTAGGAAAAGTTTTAGAAGGCTCCTCTGACATGCAGCAGGGACAGACTGCTGAGCAGACTTCAAGCCCATTGCCTAACCTGTTTTCTGTTCCCTTCTGAGAAATGTGCCCACACTTTGGGCTTGAGACAGATCATCATGGGACCATTAGGCAAAAAGAGATGGAAGCATTGTTCAGAGTTGTAAGGTTTCTGGATGAATGTTTTATGTTACTGAACCAAGGGCAGCAAGTCAGTCACTAAAAGTATACAAGTCTCAAGTTGAGTCAAGTTGAGTCAGTGCATCATTTATTGCCGAGTCAAGTCCAAATTGAGTCACTGAAGTGACCTAAGTCCAACTTGAGTCCAAGTCAGTCGACTCAAGTCTACATCACTGCCATTGTGTATTATTATTTTGAGTGAACTACAGTGGACCCTTTGTCCTCCTTTAGTGTGGTTTTTTTGTTCACACTATACTGGGGATTTGGATGAATAAGTTTTCTTCTCCCCACCCACCCTTTTTTCTTCTCCCTCTTTTCTCCTCTCTCTGTCTCTCTCCCACCCACCCCCATTCTCTATCTCTCCCACCTCCTTCTTCAGTGCGCTATACACATTCCCTGTAGATCCCATGGCTTGTTTTTAAACTAATAACTAAAGCAATGAATTAACTAACATAGCTGTGTGGGTTCAGTTATTAACATTGCTGGCAGTGAATTCAGCTTCCCACATCTAAATGGCCAACATTAAGGAATTAATTTTCAAGCCTAATGTTCCAAACTCTGGCATTCAACCATAGTTTAGGGTTACCACTTCTTCCTCCCCCCCCCTTATCTCTCCTTATCTTCAACAGCAGAGGCAGCCCAACACTCTCCATACTGGGGGTATCTGTGCTTATTGAATCTGGAGAGTGAGGTGGCTCAGAATTTCATCGCGCTCTTTCAGTTCTTCCTTTTTATTCATCTATTTAGGAACTTCCTCAAATTTGCAAATGACTTCATAAACTGGAAGAGAATTTGAGGGTTTTTTTTTAAAAAAAAATTCAAATGTAGGAGTAAGAGAAACTGACTAATTCCTCCATCACCTGTTGCAAAGAGCAATAGAAATTTTGCCACTTAACAATATGGCACATGATTAATAGCACTTGATTGGAACCAGTGTCTTCTGTTGATTACGATAAAGTGCAATTGATAAACATTAATTGATTAAAATAATCATTTGATGATTATATGATAATAAACCTTAATAAACACAGTTAAGTGATTCTTTGTTATTAATAAGATGCACAATCCATTGGCAAGCCTATTACCAGTTCACTTTCCCCTTTTTTGACTTCCTGTACTCACTGTGCAAGCCCAGGAGACCAAGGCTTGTATTTTTGACCTCTGTGGGAGCAGCTGCCAACAGACCTCTCATCCTGGGACTAATTTAATCTGAGTGATGCCAGTCACCCAGAGTGGTTCTGCCAGGAATCTTTAGCTTTTGGCTCCAAAGCCAGACAGGCATGGCTGTTGAATACTGCCAGCAGGGAGCTAGACTGAATCTACCAGAACACTGGAATCCACACACAGGGAGACCTCTGTGTGTGGCTGTCAATGTCATTGTCTTCAGCATTATCTGAGTGGAGGGAACAAACTCTGCTCAAGGCTCTCTACCTGGCTTCCTGACTCTAAACAAGGAACAGCTGCACTACTCGACTGACCTGGTTTCATCCTGATTTCTCAGCTGCCACTGTCTCTGTTCCTTTGTCTCCCACAGATGATTCTGTCCTCCAAAAAGATCAGAACTCAGCTACTCAAAAGAGGGACTCAGTGTGGGTGTCCCGCACAAGACAATATGAGTCACACACCTTTCTAAAGTTACTGGAGCCCTTTGGGAAGGGCTACTGCTCAGTGGCAGAGCAATTTTTTTACACTACCATTCAATCCCAAGGAACTCGACAGCTGGGAAGACCCCCTGTCTGAAACTCTGGAGAGCTGGTGGAAGACATACAGGCCATTTCCACACTATGCTGTTATAGTGGTATTATTCTACTTTCAACATCCTATGGAATCCTGGGGTTTGTAGTTTAGGGAGGGGCATTTAGAATTCTCAGCCAGAGAGCTCTTTGGCCTCAGTGAACTACATACCCTAGAATTCCACAGGATGTTGAAAGTGGAATAATAGCACTATAACAGTGTAGTGCAGAAATGGCCACAGTCATGGCTGCCATTTTGACAACCGTAACCAATGTTGCAGCACTCCTGAACACCTCTTTGGACATTTGGGGTGTTCTTGCTGTTTCACAGTGGGGGACCCCTCCAAGTAGCATATTTGGTACTTCAAAATGATTTTTAGAGTAAGAACAGGCGATGAGGATCATTGTGGGGTTCCAAGGGCCACACTGAAACCCCCAAGGACCACATGATTTTCCCTCCAACTAAGTTAAAACACATAGGCTCATGATCTGGTTTAGAACTGACCTACATACGTGCACTGATTTGACAAATGGCAGCTTCCAAGGTCCTGATGACATGGATGCACCCACATTCAGGGCCTTTTCACACTACACAATTATAGTGCTATGATCCCACTTTAACTGCCATGGCAATACCCTATGGGATCCTGGGATTTGCATTTTAGGAAGGGGCATTTATAATTCTCTGCCAGAGGACTCTAGTGACTCACCAGATTACAACCCACAGGATCTCATAGGCATAAGTGGAATAATAGCACTAAAACTGGGTAATGTGAAAGGGCTCTCAGTCTCTTCCTCTCAAGAGCAACAAAAATAGCCCTAACAGAAAAACAAATGTCCTGGAAGAGTTGCTAAATTTCACTGAATATGGAGCTTATTGTGATCATTTGGCTGGGTGGGGAGAGGTCTTTTGCATTTGGAAAGAGTGAGCAGATAGTGTCCTTTAGGATAGAGGACCTGCAGTTTTTGTTCTGCTTCCAAAAGAGTGGATGGGGCGAGGAGAATTCAGTGCAAAAGTAAGTGCCACTTCACACATTCCACCAAACATATACTTCTTCTATGTGCATGTATGAGAAAAGACCGAATACAATACAGACATGGTACAGTAGACAGTATTCAGATCTGTTGAACATGTCTGCACCTTTTCAAATCTTTTGGAACCAATATTTGGCTAAAATGACAAAGATTGTTGGTGGAGTGACTGCCCTTAATCTCAGGATGGTTGTAGTACTTGCATACTTGGAGCGACTTGATTGAAAAAGTGATGAGGAAAGTAATAGTTCTATTTGGTAAGTGTAGCAATCATATTAATTCCTCATTATTGGAGAATCAGCTGGTGTAGTGGTTTGAGTGTTGGATTACACTCTGGGAGACCAGGGTTTGAATCCCCACTTGGCTATAGAAACCTACTGGGTGACCTTCCCAAGAAAATCCAATGAAAGGATTGCCTTAGGGTTGCCATTAAGTCAGAAATTGCTTGAAGACACACATCAACAACTAATTGAAAGAAGACTGAGGTCATTTCCACACCGGACTGTTATAGTGCTATTATTCCACTTTCAACATCCTATGGATCCTGAGGTTTGCAGTTTAAGGAAGGGCCTCAAAGGCTCTTCCCTAAACTGCAAACCCGAGGTTTCCATAGGACACTGAAAGTGGAATAATAGCACTGTAACAATCTAGTGCGGAAATGGCCTGAGATTCCACCAAGGAAACGGTGGGAAGAAAAATGTTGGGTAATAATTGATAGTATACTATTGAAAGAGGAAAACAAAACATCTGTGCAATATGTGTTTTTTCTCAGTATTGTGAAAGGAATGAAAGTGATGAACCAAAGGATAAGACCTTATAATATGTTGCAGAGTTGCTGGGGAAATGCATATGATTGAAACACTAAATATCTGTGTACTTGCTGACTGTGAAGTTATCTCTTTTGAACTGATTTTTCTAAATAAATATTCCTGTGTTAGTTATGAGAAACAGTTATCATGGTGGCTTTTTATATATTTTTGTCATAACGATAACCCTTATTTTGTTATTGATCTTTAGTATAAAGTGTAACCTCTTAGAATAAAATAAAGCACATGTATTCCACAATATAGTACCTTAGAACTCTGAAGGCTGCAGTCCTATGCTGGAAATGTGAAGACATTCTCAGAATTTATCATTCTCGACAAGAGAGTCCTTCTTAGTGTATCAATGCAGGCAGACAGCCTGCCAAAACAATGACGGCCTCTGTGAAAGTTCCTGCCTCTGGCCCAGGACTAAGACATGGAGGGTTCTTTTGGCTTTATTTTGGTTTTAATTTCCATAATTTATGCAAAAATGTTTCTATATAAAATGACTGTCTTTTCCATTTGTGAAGGAAAGCACATGGCCACATACGTATAAGAAACACAGGACTGGCTGGTTGAAGAAAAAAATGCAAGCAGCCCACCTGATGCTTCCTATTTTTAAAAGTACAACCAAGAAGCCTGTGGCTCATGTAATTACTGTAGTTTTGTCCAAATTTGTGCAAAAATCTCATAAATGCAATAAATTATGGTTTAAAAGAACAAGAAGTATCTTCTCAACTCATGGGTCAGAGAGAAAAACTGAGAACCCGTATGAGAACCAGGCAGGCAAAGATTTGAATCTCTATGCTGTATGCGCTTACTTGGGAATATACCTCTTGAACTCAATGGGATTCACTTCTGGGGAGAAATACAAAATTCTGCTGTAAACATCAGAATCATACAGCCCTCTCTTGGGAAAAGGGTTTTATTTAAATTAAATAAAACAAAACAAAACAATAAAAACAGGAGTTATACTGAAAGTTGAGTCATAACTCCTTTATTAACAGCAAGAGACATATGCACCTACACACATGAGTAAAGTAACTCTTTGTCTACAACACAGTACTATTCAACATAGTCTCCACCAGTGGTGATGCATTTGCATTACCTTTGAACCCATTCATTAAATACACTATGGGGAACTCACAGGTCCACCTATATCATCAGGGTGCCATCCCAAAGGCTTTCCTTCTCCTGACCTAACAAGTGAAAGTCTGGGGGTGCCAGATCAGGGCTGTAAGTTGAATTTGGTACCACTGATCATCCCATTTGTGCAAAAATGTGTGATGTTGCCAAAGAAATGTGGAGTTGTGTATTATCATGATGGTCTTTTCTTACAAATTGCTTCGTGAAGTTTCCAAATGCAATGTAGCAGTCACTGTTCCTTGTCTCACACTCAAAGAAATCAAGCAACCCAGTGGGTTTCCATGGCTGAGTAGGAATTCGAACCCTGATCTCCAGAGTCATAGTCCAATGCTCAAACTGCTACATCACGCTGACTAACCTACACATATAAATGTATGCATGAATTCATGAATTTTTGGATACATTTTTTTTTAGTGGAAGTAATATCTGCATGCCTGTATAAAAGTGCTGGGAATGAAACTGTATACCTATTTCTCCCCATCCCCAAAGTACACATTTGAAAACCACAACAGTGGACAAAACAGGCACTCATGATCTTTCATAGCCCATTTCTTTTTCTTTCTGCCTCTAGTATAGTTTCAACAGATTGGGCAAAATTATAGTACAGGCTTGGCTTCAGCTTAAATTTTAAAAAGAATTAAACATCCAGATACTTCTGTGATTTAGTTTCCATCTTAGCTCAACTTGCTGAGGCAAAGAAGGACACAGATGCTCTAAGATCAGAAGGGGGTTGCCAAGTCAGAAATCTTGATGACCCATCTACTTTTCTTTTGCTAGGAAGACCTGGACATTGGAGCCATTTTACACATACAAATTGGCATGGTAAGAAGGTGGCATAAGTGTCAGATTCTATAGGCACTCTCTTAAGGAGAGCCCCCAAACTAAAGGGTAGCGCATTGATCCACCACAGCAAACCATTTTCATCTCCATCTGGAGCAGGTCTTTTGCAAGTTACCAGCTTTTAATTGCCCATTTGAAACCAAGCCAGTCTACAATAGCAATGGCTCGTAACAGAAGATTTTCACCCCCACTATTATGAAGATTGCAAATAATAATGAGGGGAGGAGGAGTGGGTGCCAGATAGCAGCATCTTCACTTCTTATCAAAGTATCCCACCATTTTGGCCCTGTGAGCCCTGAGTCAAATGCTCCATCGCAGAAGATGATATGCGGTAAGGCACGTTAGAGGTTGAAGTTAAAACTGTATGTGCTGAGGCCACAAACTGAACTCACCACAGATAAAACATTGTGCATCTCATATTGTTGTGATGTCCTTTGGCAGTAGTCTGAAGGAAGTTTTCCCAGACTAATGTACACACTCTCACCATGCATCTGCTTCTGCAAAGTGACCAAGATAGTAAGAGATCAACACAGGTAAATGAGCTCTGCTTTCTACTTGCTGTGGGAAGAGCCATTCTGCTTGACTGTGCTGCTATGAAACTCATTTTCAGCATTAGACTTGTTGCAAGTCTGTTCAATACATTACCGCTGCAAGAACACTGCAGAATCCACTACCTTTGGCCTGGTCACACATCACTGAGATCATATATGCATGGAAGCACTGCTTGGGCTGTGAAATCACATGGCCCCTTCCCCTACAACCCTCACCTGCTCTCTGCAGGGCAATCCAGATAAAGGAAAGGGACAAATCATTCATCTTGGCCCTATCTTTCCTTCATCCAGAGGTTGCCAGAGCAACATCAGACCAGACTGCAAAGAAGTCACTTTCATGAGGCTTTGACAATAAGACACAGCACAAAAATTCAGTCAAGTTAGGCCTCCTTCAGATCTGATCAAATGCCTCTCCCTGCCCCAACATATCTTTTTGTTAGTGACAACTAGAGTAGTCCAATTGAATCAATGGTTTGAGTGTTGGACTCTGATTATTCAGGGTTTGGATTCCTGCATAGCCATGGAAACCCGCTGAGTGAAACCAACCAAGTTGTATTCTCTCACCCTCCTAAGAGGAAAGCCATGGCAAACCTCCTCAGAATCAATTGTGCCAAGAAACCTCTGTGATAGGGTCACCATAAATCAGAGTCAACCTGAAGGCATGTACCAAGAACAACAACATGGTGAATTTGTGACAGAAGTCAGATTTGAACCATGTGCTTTCCAATTGTGAATCCAATGTCTTAGCCACTACACTACACTAACAAGCTGAGCAAGCACTGAATCACCACACATGAATAACACATGAATTGGTCCAAAGTCTTCTCATTCTCTTGTAAAGAAAAAAAACCTGCTACCCTCTTAAAAAGAAACTATACAAAAGCTGGTTTACCTCAGAGAAGGGTGTGCCCCTTGTGAAGATGTCTGAGCTCTTCCCTCTGTGTTCCAGGAATAGATGTTCCTTTGTTTCTATGAATTCACTTTGTTCTCACTTTCTTAGACAAACTGTGACTGAATTGAGGCTTCCTAGCTTGAAAGAACGGGGGGCAGGGTGATAGAGCAAATTTCAAAGTCACATGCATGAACAGAAATGACATTTTAAGATCACACATTCCAGGAGTGCTAGCACACTCACCCAACCAGAGGGCAAGAGACAAATGCCTTGGCATCTCGAACCCAGTCAAAGCAGAGACTACAGTTCACATAGCACAAGCAGCCAGAGCCTCTTAAGATTCACACTTTTATTCCCTGAAAACATGAGGACAGGGGGCAGATGCCAAGAAAATGCCACTAGCCATCAAAGACTCCAGGGGCAAAAAGGCACCAGAGAAGGTATTCCTGGAGCTCTGGAGTCTCAGGCCTTTTCCGCACGGGGGAATTAAAATGGTGGAGTGCGTCCTCTACAGAGGTCGTCTGCACCTCGGAATGGACTAGGTTCAGACTACTTACCGGAGATCTGCATCTCAGTCACTCCGAAACACCCCCAACTGGTCTTCCAACATGCTTTTTAAAGACCAGAAAAAAGAGGTTTCTCTTTTTCCGGAGCGCGCCATTGTGTGCCTGCTCCCTTGTGCAGATTCGCAGGCTCGCACCAATACAAGCCTGTGATCTGTGGAGGGCGGGCTTTAGGCATGGCAAGCTTCACTGTTGGTCGGGACCCATGACCAACCGGAAGCCGCTATTTTGGAAGCCGGAGCAGTGCAGATCTAAGACCTCACACTGCTCCAATTCACCCTGGATCAGACCAAGGAGCCAAAAGAGCTGGTGAGTAATGGCAAGAAGCGATTCCCTCGCCTCGTGCGGAAATGGCCTCAGTTCTTCATTGCAACGTCCCAAGTAAAGCACACCAGGAAGCTTCTACAGTGAGAGATATGCAGAGAAGGAATGGGAAGTAGGGATGGCCAATGGGCCTGGAGGCTACAGGAAAGTCCCACTGAGGTTCACATGAGGCCCACAGGCAACAGGTTTTGTCTGCCCCTGTCAGTAGGGCAAAGGTGAGTAGGTGAGCAGGGCCCTTCATTGACTGAAGACATTGCAGATTTCTTAGTGTAGGAACAATCAGATCAGATAGCCTTTATTCTAGAAGTGACAATGTATAAGTTCACAGCACCAAATAGAAACCAATATGGGGGCCTCTTCCTGCTCTATGGTTCCATTACACAGGATCTAAACAGTTGCTTAGGTCCTCACCAATCACACATCACCTTTCTATAAGGCCCAGTGGAAAAACAAGGTACTAGTGTGGCTTTCCATCACCATCATTGCTACAATCATGCCACATAGTTGATGAGATTTGCTTTGATTCTACTACATTAATTGTCCCACATATTTCAACAAACAAATAGAAAAGGTCTGGGAGAGTCAAAGATCAAGACAAAATAGAATATTGAAAATGCAGAAGACAATAATGAAAAACAATAACGTAGGAAGCGGACACCCTTATTTACTTGAAATATCCATCTACAGTGATAAACAATAGCATGAATGGAGGTTTGGATGAGTGGCTGAGATTGGATGGTGAAAAGGGTTAACTCACACACCATCTCAGGATAAGATAAACATACTCCATGTATGTTCTACATGGTAACCACCTCCTTATGGCTAGCTCCCTTCCTTCTTTTCTTTTTTCAGACCATTATGTTACCAATTTCATCTGATTTTGGGAGCTCAGCAGGGTTAGGTCTGGTTAATATCTGAAGGGAAAAACCTTGTTGCCAGATCCTACACCCCCATTCTGCAGGATGTACTATTTTCATAATTGAACATATTTATGGCTGGAAAATATGATCAAAGGCACATTGGCTAGAAAAGGGCCGGGTCTGGCTGATGTTAGACATGGTCAGGTCATAAGTTTAGAGAGGATTAGGTGGGAAAACCCAGTGCTAATGGATTTGTGATAATCCTTTCACGACCTCAGACTAGGCCCACACCGAAATACAATAGAAGGCAAAAGTGCCCAGGTGAAGCAATCAGGGACCCTACTGTAATTCTATCCTACAGAGACCTTCCCTATTCACCCTACCCGACCGGGACATTAAGAGACTGTCAAAATTCCTGTCAATGTTTACCCACCTAGAGTTTAGTCACCTAGTGATTGTCTTATCAATCCATTGCAGAATTCTTTGTCAACCCCATTAGAAAGCAATTACTGCAGCTACTACTTTGTCCACACACTCTCTTTCAGGGTAGAATAAAGGGTATGTAAACTCCAACTTCAAATGCAGCAAATTGTAGTACATTGGGTGTATTACGCTACCCATGGTACCCCAGATTTCGATGCTACACTCAGATCCTGTCTGAGCTCCTCCGCTTCAACCTTCTACTTCAGGACTGGTAACTGTCATCCTCTTTATCTCTCTATATCCAGCCTTTCATGCCTTGCTTTCTGATAGCCTTGTATGGTTCTTGAGAGTATCTGATTTTTGTGTGTTTGTTAAAGTCAAATAAAATACTTTGTTTAACTTCTAACTGAGGTCCTCTCTACAGTTAGTACTGGTATACATAGGTGAAAAGATCCTGCCATTACCCTCCTCTTGCAGGCCTCCTTTGAGCTATAATTCCCCCAAATTCTAAGGAGAAAATGGCATTGCAGGTGGACCTCAAAGTCCCCCACCTTTTAAGGTAACAACCCTGGTTAATACTTTAAAGAAGACCACTAGGTAATATCAGGAATCTCCTGATAGAGATAGCTTAGAATCCTGCTCGAATCCTGCTCAAAACCCTGGAATGCCATTGCTGTTCATCAGAGCTAGCAATACTGGGCTCAGTGGACCCAATCGCTGTATTCTACATTCTTTTAGTACTAGCTCTGAAGGAGACACCATCACGTCTTTAATTCTTTCCTTTCCTTTCCTTTCCTTCTTTTATGAGTACAAACTGTCTTGTCCATAGTGCTCAACAACAGTCTTTCCCTATATTCCCAGACAACATTGCTGAAAGTGACAAAGAAGTAATCCCAAGAGGCGAGGTGGTTTGCAAGGCATGAAGGTTCCCGGCCTCCCTTTTCATTTCACTTCATCTTTGTGTACTCATTATTTTCTTTGTCTTTTTTTAATGACCCCTTTACATGTTATACCAAATGAAAATAAGAGAAAAGATGGAAGAAAAAGATGAAAACTTGGGAGGGCCAGAAACTGAAGATGGCATCATCCAGATCTCCTGCAAGTTTCCATGGCCATGATGAAAGTGCAGCCTAGAAAGGCCTTGAGCCTTACAGAATATTATAGCACCACATGAATCTGTTTGAGCTCTCAGATCTTCAGCAGAGGCTGGTCTCTCTGTCCCCTCACCTTCCCAGTCTCATTTGCTGGGGGAAAGAGAGAGGATCTTCTCGGTGGATGCTCCCAGACTCCCTCCCTACAGAAGCTAAGATGGCTTCCATCTTGCTCTCCTTCCAACAACATGTGAAAACTTTCCTGTTCTGTCAGGCCTTTACGAATTGACCTTGAGGGTCTTCTCATGGCATGCCATTTTGTTGATTTATTTATTTTTATTTTTTTGTATTCTTTCTTTTAATGAATTTTAAGTGGTTTTGTCTTTATAGACTTTATATTGTTTTAATTATTATCTGATTGTTTAATTTGTGTTTTAACTTTTATATTTCATGATTTTAAACTAAATTCAGCTAAGGCTACATAACTATTGGTTCAAGCTAGCATTGATGAATGAACTTAAACTTCCAAAGAAATGTCTACAAGAACAGTTGGTTAATAAGAATAAATCATCCTAGAGATATGAATTTACAAGGATGTTGCCTGACCATGGCTTCAGTGTGAAGGTCCTAATGGGGCCCAACAGGAGCATAAACAATTTAGTTAGGTTGAGAATCAGTGACATCAAAGCCCAATCTGCTATTGCCACTCTGTCTATGTCCAGGGCTTTGAAATGGCTAGCTAGAGCCAAGGCACAATTTAAGGAAGAGAAATATTGGTTTCTTGAGATGAGAAGGAATCAACGTATTGCTTTTACTCAGCTCTGATTTGAGACGATGGACACAATTATCCTTCTGAGATTATTTCAGGGCATTCCACTAAGATAGGCTGTGTATATACAGTGCCCAAGTAACAGAGGACTCAGCACATTATCTACTCAAGTGCCATTTATATTCAAGCTGTAGGGAGCATTATCTAGGCCCCTTTTTCACCCACATGAGAAACTGGTCTGTGATTAAGAAACTCATTCTCTTTTTTGAGTGGTTCTAACCACTGTGTGTCCCAGAAGGTTGCCCTCTTTGCATTCAAGGCTGCCCTCTTAAGGAAAAAGGGAGGTGAGAAGAGGAGAAAATGTGTAGTTTATTGGGCAGCATGTTTTTAGTTTGGCTCAATGTAACTTAAATATAAATGTGCCATGGCAATATTATTATTGTACTATAACTGTATAGAATGTTTAATTGTTTATAATGTTTATAATGTGTAACTGTTTGAAATGGTCAGTGGCCTAATTCAATAAATTGGTCTATCTATCTATCTATCTATCTATCGATCTAGATAACTAAATAGATACCCAGTTATTCAATTATCTTCTGAAGAAGATGGTTGCTGGCCATTTTCTCACAGAAATAAAAGGGTGTTTTTTTTAATTTACACATATCTATCTATCTATGTGTAATTTTTTTTTTAAAAAAAACCTTTTATTTCTGTGAGAAAATGACCAGCAACCATCTTCTTCAAAAGATAATTTTTGGAAAACTGTGAGTGAAGCAGAGATCCAACCAGTCTTCATGAGGTAGCAGCTGAAAGAAACAGAGAGAGAGAGATGCAACAGAAAAACTGACGTAGCTGAACGGTATTTAAAATGTGGCTTTGGACTCATTTATATGTGATGATATTTCAATTGAAAGCAATGTACATATAATTAAACAAGACACTGCATTATGTAAGTGACTTTCAGAACTGATTTGCCTTTGCTGTGAGTCCCTTTAGAGAGAACCTTGGAATAAATTTTCTGGTTTTAAAATTAAAAAAAAATAAATCAAGAGGAGTTCCACTGACACAATCAGTTCCTTTTGCACCAGAGCGACTGGGTATGTGGGAATGTCCAAAGTCAACTCTGAGGGCAGGTCCTCATGACTTTGACACAACCCCCCAACACAAAGGAAATGTTGTTGCTGCCCTGAAGTTGTTTCTGACTTGGAACTACCCTAAGGGGAACCTATCACAGGGTTTTCTTGGCAAGACTTATTCAGAGAGGTTTGCCATTGTCTTCCTCTTAGGATGAGAGAGTGTGACTTACTCAAGGTCACTCAGTGGGTTTCTGTGGTTGAGCAAGGATTCAAACCCTTATCTCCCAGAGTTCTAGCCCAGCACTCAAACCACTATGTCAAGCCGGCTTTCGGGTGTCCCCATGACTGCTGCTAGCTGTGCTCTCAGTTCTGCTCCCCCTCATGCCCATCCAGCTACTGATGGAACGTCTCAGAATCTTTCCTCTGCTCCAATTTTTGAGGTCTACCATGCCTTGGGATTCCCTCTGAATGCAAAATGCCATCTAACAAGCAGGACTTAGGACAGTTATTTTGCGAGGCTGCAGTTCCCAGAATCCTCCAAGCAGTATGTGTTCACCTAGTGTGGTGGGTTCAAGTGTTAACCACAGCACCCCTTACCCCTAGCACCCCTTACCCCAGCACCCCTTACCCCCAGCTCAGCAAGCAGTGTGGCAGGGCTGCCTGCTTCACTATGGATCTCTCAGCTTCACCCCGGAGCACAGAAATTAACTGTGTTCATGGCAGTGTCGGCAAAGTGCAGCTTCTCTGGAAGTCAGAGGGAATTAAGCAGACAAAGGCAGATTAGTCACAGAGATTAATTTTAAAAAAATCCTTCAAAAGTGAGTTCTCTGTGGCCAAAAGAGCAAATGCTAACTCAGCTGTGGGAGCGTGTGTTGAACTGCCATCGATCAGACAGCCACACTCTTTCTGAACCTGAAGCCTAGCCTGTACCATTAGGAGCGGAGCAAAGACAACTGACTATGCCATCCTTTCCCTGGGGGCAATAGTGTGTTGAGGACAGCTACACCAGGCCAAATAAATACATTAGTTTAATTATATCTTAATTTTTGTATGACATGAACTTTAAAGCTGTATCTGCTTTAACCTTGGTAAGCTGCCTTGAGTCCCAGATTTGGGGAAAGGCAGCAAATGTTGTGATTGTGATTGTGGTTAATGTTGCTACTACCACTACTCTTATAGACCAGAATTCACTTGGGCTGAACGCATAACCTAGGCCATTTCTGCACTACACTCTTATAGAGCGATTATTCTACTTTCAACATCCTATGGAATCCTGGGGTTTGCAGTTTAGGGAGGGGCCAGTTGGCCCCTCCCAAACTACAAACCCCAGGATTCCATAGGATGTTGAAAGTGGAATAATCATGCTATAAGTGTGTACTGCAGAAATGCCCCTAAAGTTACACATTCCTAACTGTTTGCTACTTGCACCCTACATATTCCCTAGTTTAAAGGATACTTAGGGATCATAAAAGCCCCCTAATCCTCCCTATACAAGGCAGCAGTCACTGCGATTGATTCAGGTCTGTTCCCCTTTCAATCAGGAAACAGCTGACTGATGTTCCCACCCACCCCCTCGCATGAGTGATCTCCAGCATAAGGGGGATTAGTCACAGGGATCCTGTTTCCGCCTGCTGCTGTGGAGACTGCTCATGGGAAGGGAGGAACCATCAGTCCACTGCCACCTGGGCAACAGGGGAATGGACCCGTTTTGATCGCAGTGGCTGCTGCTGGGTAAGTGTGGATTAGGGAGGATGGGCCAGGAGTCACTGCATAGCTGCACAACTATGGTGGTTACACATTCATAACTGCCCAAGTGAATTTACAGCCATTTTTATTAACAACAATATCCAATACATTCTGGGAATGAGAGTCATCAGGATTCCCAGCATGAAAAGACATCCAATGGCTTCTGGATCTGCCATCCTGTAGGTACCATCACCACTATCTCATGGGCACAAGGAGACAAATCTCAGCTATCCATAAAGAGGGCTCAAAAACAGAGAATGGAGGAGCTTCCTGGAATTGAAGGTGAGGTAGACAGATTGATCTGTCTCCAGTCTCTTGTCAGTTTCATGTATGTTTGATCCAGAATATGGAAAAGTTACTTTTGGAATTACAGCTCCCAGAATCCCCCAACCAGCATGCGTATTCCCACATTCTGTCCTATGTTCTGAGATTTTATGTCATGAACATTCATATTTAAGTTCTGTTGTTGTTGTTGTCGTCGTTGTCATTGTGTGTGCTTTCAAGTCATTTCTGACTTATGGCAAACCTAAGGTGAACCTATCACAGGGTTTTCTTTGCAAGATTTATTCAGAGGGAGTTTGCCATTGCCTTCCCCTGAGGCTGAGAGAGTGTGATGTGCCAAAGGTCACCCAGTGGGTTTCCATGGATGAGCTAGAACTTGAACCCTGGCTTCCCAGAGTCCTAGTTCAATATTCAAACCACTTAATTATGTTGGCTTTTAAGTTATTTATATTTCTCCCTAAAGTAAGATTTTTGTATGCATTTCCCCCTAAAATATGAATGGGGAAGGTATTTTGGCTTTTGCTTTTGGGGCTAAGAACTGCATCACAAAAGGAGAACCTGCATCTTAGTAAGGGAAGGGTAAAGTATCTTCTCATTTAAAAATGCAGACCAAACAACCAAATAATAAGCGCTAGAATTTATCATTACATTGCACCAGAGATTCCCATGCTAAGCCACATGTGTTATTTCTGTACCAAATTCATGCCCCATTTGAACTCATTGAACAATATGACTCAGCCTTTGGGGACTATAATAGAAAATGATGGTCCTTCCAGATTCTTAAGGTCTGACTCTACATTGGCAGCTGAGTCCCCCACCTCTCACATGTCTTGTGGTCACCAACAAGAATTGTATCTATCCGATACAGAGTGTGCCCCAAGCCCTCTCTTTCCTTCTCATGGCCATGTAAAAGTGCAAGGCTCTCATCTGGACCAGGACACATACATCCCCCCATGCATGGATAGATGTTTCAGTCTCACCATTACCTACAGAGCTGCTTGCCTTCTTAAATAGCCCTTTCCCTTGATTTTAGAGGCTAAAAGAAGAAGATGGTGAAGAAAAGCTATAAATCTAAAGGGTATCCTTTGCATCACATTTACAGCTCCCTACTGTGAGTTGCTTATATGTGAACAAATCCTTTTCTTTGCTGTGTTAATTGCTGGAGGTGCCTGAGCCAACAACCTGGATGTACTGCGCTTTCCCTCAAATTGTAACAGCATTGTATCCCCTTGACAATTGTGGCAGAGAAGAAATCATACACATGTACACAAGGAGAGAGGGAGAGAGAGATGGAGCACATGTGCATGCATTTATTTATTTAAACCCTGCTTTCCTCCATTGAATTCAAGACAGTGTTCATGGTTCTACTTTGCCTTCACAACAACCCTGTGAGGCAGGCCAGGCTCAAAGAGAATAACTGACCCGAGGACTCTTAATGGATCTTATAGCTAAGAAGGGACTAGATTCTGGATCTCTCAAGTCCCAGTTCAACACTTCAACCATTATACCACACTCTTATTATGGCCATCTGCTCAGTTCAGACTTTCCAGTGCTCCCTTCAAAATCCACAAAGCCTTTTGGAACTAAAAATCAGTAAACAACTTTGTAGCAAAGGGGGGGCACTTATGTTACCCTGTATGTTGGGGGTCCCGGGAGGGGTGCCCAAATAACCAAATAAAAACACAAGTTGGGCGAATTTAGCTTGACCACTCTCTCTGCTAAACAAGAGGCAGGGTAACTTTAGCTGGGATCTTTAACCCAATGTATACAGCGTCAGGTCAGAGAGCGGCTAGACAAGGTTTTAAAGTACAAAACAATATTTAATTAAAGGCAAGGAACACGAAAGACAAGACATACACTAACTAACTGAGAAATAGAAACGGAGAGCTTTTCAGGAAGGGTAATACGATACCTGGTCTCGTAGTCCTGGAGAGAAGCGGGGTTCCGGGAGAGAAGTCTCAGCGTGGTTCGCTGAGGGGAGTTTCCTTAGACAACCGGCAGCAAGGCAGGATGGAAGTCCAAGGTAGTCCAAAGACGTCCCAAAAGTGGGGACCTTTTATAGGGTGGATTTTACCTACAGGCTATGTCATGCTTGGTGAGAACAAAGGAAATTTGGAGTTGGACAAAGGAGTTGGGAAAGGTCAAGTTTTGCATGATTGGTTTAGCTTTGACTGACAATAGCGTAGCCAGTTCATTAATAGCCCGACATAAAAGAATGGCTTGGCTCTTGGCTGCATGGCTTTGTGTAGATCCGAGCTGAGCAGAGCTGGTCTGCAGGGAGGTTTTTCCCTAAAGCAACGGAGAGGTTTAAATTGCCTGCCTGAATGGGGTTTTGGAATGTAGAACCATTAAGGGCCGCGCCCTTATGTGCTCGTCCGGGGGACCTCTGCAAACACGTGGAGTGGGGTGGCAGAGAAAGGTCAAGCAAAGGCTGAATTATTTGATATCAAAAGCATATCTAGTGCTCCCACCAGACATATCATAACTGTGATAACACTTATCCTTCTGAAACCTGAAGAAAATTGCACCATCCCATCCCTACCTAAAATCTGCCAGTGTCAAATGTTCTCCCACGACAAAAATCCCAAGGACACTGCTAAGAAAAATGGTACACAAGAGCACATGCCTTGTTTCCCAACAGACTTCTGGATTGCTGTGTGTGCAGTTCTGCCAGGAAACAAGATGCACTCTCCTTGCATGCCATGTTTCCAAGTAGAATCACTATGATTTTACAGCAGTGAAAACTTGACTATCAGTGACCCATAGGCAAGCACAAAAACAGCAAGGGCAAGGTAGGAGCAGCAGCATATGGGCTACCAGTTGTCAACCTCTGCCCAAAAGCACTTGAGAATGGTACGATGGCAGAAAGCAATTTTTTCCTATAAGGCAAGCTCAAGCAATAATTGTGAGAGGTCTCTCTAGAACATGTAGTACTACTGCTTCATGTCTCTTTGCTCAACAGATGCCTTGGCATGCTGTTCATCCTCGATTACAGTGGTAGTGGGGCACTGTATTGCACCATTTGTTTCTTTCACTTAAAATCCAGAAACAAAGGGTCCCCACATAAAAACCAAGGCTCCAAGGGAGTGCAGTGAAAGCCATTGAAACTAGCTGTGGAGATGCTGAATTCCCCCAGGAGTTATGCCATTAAAATCATATATGAATTTGACAGCTTCCTGAGCCTTCTTCTGTCTCAGTTTTTAACCTGGGAAGATTTTGAATTTTGAAAGAAGCAAGCAATCACCCTACTCTGCCTCTTAGCCTAAAGAGTAACAAAAAGATACAACTATCAAAGATTACAAGCTGATCAGATCGTAAACTTTACTGACTGACTGTCTTACATTTCCATTTACCTTGGCTTCACCATTTTAGCCATCACAAAGCTGCTAAAAATATCCTGTGTGCTGAGCTCTTGTGAAGGCTGAGTTTAAAAAGTTTTCCTGTTCCATTGTTAAGTATTTGATCAGTTTTGTTTCAGCTATTATTTGGAAAAGCTGTGTTCATGGTTGTGTTCATGGTTGTGTTCAGCTTGGCCACTGGCCATTCTGGCTGGGAAATTCTAGGGGCTGCAGTCTAAACAAGTAACCTCTCAAAACTTTCATTGTATTGTAAATCACCTCCAGTACTAGCTGAGTGGAGAGGTGGTTTAGAAAAGAAAAAATTAAGTGTATAAGCCACTTTGCTCTAAAGATACAGAAGATGGCATGCAACAGAAACAAAAGTCATAAAATATGAAAACCAACAAAAATAATTAAAAACATTACAAACAATGGAACAACAATAAAACCGTCAAAATATCTGAAGAGACCAAATTAAAATTACATGCCTTGCTCCCTTTTCTAAAGGCAGCGATGGCATTTGTGCACAGTGCACAAATCATGGAAGCTCTAATGCCATTATCAGGTATGACACAGTCTCAATATGCATCAATTCAGTTTCCCTTCCCCCTTTGTCTTAGGACTTTATCACATGCTGAGTTTGTTGCACGACTCTCCTTCCTTACTTCTGTGTTTAATCTCTCCTATCGCATGATATTACCACTCTCCCCATTACCATCCTTACTGGGTTGTCTCTTTTCATTCAAACACCCGTAAATGGCTTGAGTAACATGGCGTTTCCACTATTGTGTATTGGTACAATGGTGTCATTCCACTGCAGTTTGAAGACCAAGACTCCAGAAGAGTGAAATCCTGAAATGACAGCATCAAATCTCACATTATGCTGACACTGCACAATTGCACAGTTTTGGTACAAAGAAGTTCTAAAAAATATACATGCACCAGGTAGCACAAACACAGGAAGGGAGGTGGGGTGAGTGGGGTGGCACAGAAGACTGAAGGAACAGGGGGAGGAGCCAGCTGCGATGGCACAAGGAGGCTAATTTTCGTCTCTCGGAATACAGGAAAATAAAACAACCCCAGAAGCCTTTTTTAAAATAAAGAAAGACTGTGAGTAATTAACTAAATAATGTGGGAAAGAATGTAAGATAAGATAGTGGATTGGTTTTGATTCTCCTCCAATTGGAGGAAAAATAAAAGACTCTGCTTAAACCTGAAAGAATTGCTGAAACGGAGTCAAAGCAAAACAGTTTTTCTTTTTCGGCTCTTGGATATATGTCGTCCAAACAAAACAAAAAAAAGGTGTATAAACAGCCTATTTGGAGACGACTTACAGCAACAGATAAAACATATAATCGTCTAGTTAGAGATTTTGAAAATACAAACTTAAACTCTAACGGAGACGAAAAAGAAATTAAAATGGCGACCAAGCCAAAAGCGACGAACGGGGCTAATGAAGAGATGAAAACTTTTATACATAAGCTGATAACAGAGTCAAATCAAACTCTTGTAACTACAATAACATCCAATATAAGGGGAGAAATGGTGCAGATGCAGGAAAAAATCTCGCAAGAGTTAAAAGCATTGGATTTTAAAGTGGATGATATAAAAAAAACTCAAGGGGATCAGCAGACCAAACTAGCAGAACATGATAACAAGATTTCTGTGTTGGAGAAACAGATTATTCAGCTCCAGGATCAAAACAGAAGGAACAATGTAAGGATTCGTGGATTTGCAGAGCTGCCACAACAAAATCAAAAATCCTTGAAAGAGGAAGTTTTAAAATGGTTAAAAAGCATTGTTCCTGAGATTTTATGGGAAGAACATGACGTAGAAAGAATTCATCGTGTGTCAGCTACGAAGAGAGGAATAACACCCAGAGACATTATTATGAGAGTTGCAAATTTCAACAAAAAAGATGATTTGATGAGAGCTATCAGAAAAAATCCAGGATTATTGAAGTATCGAGATAATACAGTGGAAATTTATAATGATTTATGTCGGGAAACAATAAATTGGAGAAGAGAAATGAAACCATGCATCATCGTTCTACAGAGGGCTGGAATAAGATATACCTGGGGATATCCCATTTTCCTGAAATTCCAATGCGCAGGTAAATACCACAGAATAAACTCTCTTGAACAAGGATTGCAACTTTTGAGAGAACTGAAGCTGATCCAACAAGATGAAAAGGAAGAGCAAGGTGCGGCTCGAGGAGTAGAAGAAGGAGCAGTGGGAGGAGCAACTGGAGGAGAAGAGAAGAAGACTTCGGGAGATAAACGAAAGGATAGAGGATGAGGAGGACTGGAAGAAATAATATGATATAATAGAAGAAGAAGAAAGAGAGCTTTATAGAGTAGGGGAAGAGTTGATGATTAGTGATTAGAATATATTCTTATAGATTGTTTATGCATAGAGATTGAAGTATATGTATATAAAGTAAAAGGGTAGAGAGAGGGAAGGGAGGGGGAAGAGAGGGAAAAAATCTGGGAAAGAAAATTAATCGGGAGAGGGTATTGGTCTCTGTGCCGGGAGTTGGTATACCTTCACCCCCCCCCAAGACCATAGGTGGTCGTTGGCAAGGCAGAATTGCTTTGGAGGGAAAGGGGGGGATAAATGTTTGTGTGGGTAGGGGAGGGGAGGGAGGGGAAGGGAAGGGGAAGGGGAGCACTACACTAAAGAGCCAATGGGGAGTGCGATTAAGAGAATGGAAATATGAAAAATGGAGAATAGATTGAGAAAGGAGTAGTAATACCAGTATGTCCAAATATAGCGTTGTTGTCTATATATAATAAGGTTGAGTGTACTCAGGTAAGAAAAGAATTAATAACAAATTTGTTAATTGCAGCGAGATTAATAATAGCAAAAAAATGGAAAACAAATGAAAAATTTCAAATAGAGGAATGGTATAAAGAAGTGTGGAAAATTGCAATTAATGATAAATTAACATGTAGAATTAGATTTATGAAAGGTTTAACAAAAGGGAATGATTTTGAGGAAATTTGGAAAATATTTTTGGAAAAAGCTTTGATAAGAGATGGTAAAGCTACCCTATTACAAGAAGAATGGCAATTTTGGAAAGTGGGTTAAATAAAAAGTTGACTCTGGGGGGTGGGTAATTAATAAAAAATTATTATAAAAAAAAAAGAAGACTGAAGGAACACGCATCATCAAGCATAGTGTTATTGCAGAGAGGGTATGATAGTGATTTTTTTTATACCAGTATGTTTCCGTTTCCTTAAACAACACAATTGTTGCAAGAAAATAGCTGATGTGACAAAGTCCTCAGAATGAGAATCTCACCATCTTGCCCCTCCAGCATTATGATGTCATTCTGCTATCACTTGATGTCATAGGTAATTGCAATAGTACCACGGTACCTGTCTACTGTGTTGTTAGGACTGCTTCTTTCCCATAAAAGCTACAGCTGGGATGGTCTCTCATTGTATGATCAAGTCAGGGCTAAATGAAATAGCCTTTGAAAGATCTCATTGCAATGACTTATCTCAAAATGTCCAACAAACCTGAAGACCGCAGGCCTAGATCCACAGGCCTTCCTTCAGCCTCTGCCTCAGAGAAATACAAGGACTATGCTGCCGTTGTAATAGATACAGGTACTGGCTATACCAAGAGTGGCCTTGCAGGAGATGAAAAGCCAAGGTCCATTGTGCCAAGTGTGGTGGGGGTGCCCAGGTACAAAACAAAGGAAAGTCCTTTGTACTACATTGGGAAGAGCATCCCACAACGACGTTCAGAGGTAAGCACACATGTGGTGATGACACACGGTGTGGTGACAGATTGGGATGCGCTAGAAATGCTGTGGCACCATGTCTTCTACACCGAGCTCAGTGTATGCCCTGAAGAACTAGCTGTACTGGTCACAGATGCCCCCATGAGCCCAACCACTAACCGTGAGAAAATGGCTGAGCTACTCTTTGAAAACTTTGAAGTGCCAGCCATGTTCGTTGCTCATCAGTCCCTCTTGTCCGTGTATTCCTATGGGCGTACTAGTGGGCTCGTGATTGGTTCTGGCTATGGGACATCTTATACTGGTCCTGTTCATGATGGATACATCTTACCTCATGCCACTTACCGGCTGGACATAGCAGGAAATGATTTGACAAACTACCTGGCCAAGCTGATGGGGGAATCTGGAAACCCTTTTCACAAAGACGAAATGGATGTGGTATGTCAGATCAAGGAGAGGTGCTGTTACATTCCCGAGGAATACGAGTCTGAGCTGAATGCAGATGAGAAGAAATATCTCATAGACTACACCCTTCCTGACAGGCAGGTCATCTCCATCGGCAGTGAACGCTTTCGTTGCCCTGAAATCATCTTTAATCCTACCATGCTGGGCTTACCAGAAGTGGGACTTCATGTTCAGGCCATAAACAGCATTAGAAAATGTAAGCCGGAGAGGCAGGCAGAACTGCTTTCCAATGTACTGCTAGCTGGGGGCACCACTATGCTCCGTGGCTTCTCTGAGAGAATTAAAAAGGAACTGCAGAAAATGGAGCCAGCAGGCAAAGTCGGCATCTTGGCTTCCCCCAACCGTACCTTCTCTGCCTGGCTGGGGGGCTCCATCGTGGCCTCACTCAATGCTTTCCAGAATGTGTGGATCAACCGGCAAACCTACCTGGAGAAGGGGCCATTTGTTGTCCACCGACATTGCTTCTGATGTGGGAGAATGCGGGTGAGGGCATGTTGAGGGGAAAGGGGTGCTCAAGGGACCTCTACAACATGCTGTTGCTGAATGTGTAGCTTCTGAGTCAATTCTGTCATCCTTTTTGGAGATGGGGGTGGGGAGCAGAGGATGACACTACAATATTCTTTCTTAGTCTGGCAAGCTCTGAATGTGTTCAACTGTAACACCAACCAGTGACTAATGCTCTTCCAAGTTGAGTGATGGGATTTGCAACCCAACACATCTGGAGAGCACCAGGCTGGAGAAGGGACCAGTCTCTACATACCAAAATGTAAGGGATATTTGACAGGATCACACACTGAAAAGATTATTGTGGCAGGTAAAACCTGCACTTTAATTACAAAAGAATAGTATTGTATTTCTCATACACACAATCATACAGGCTGTCTCCTATGTGTCCACATAGACCAGGCATGACTTCTGTCAGATTTCAGTAGGTAGTTGCACAAACATTGAGAGCATGGCTGCAGGATGAGAGAAAAAGAAAGAAACCCAACATAGATTGTATACAGCTCCTTCTGATGAACCCAATGATGAGGAAATATAGCTCCTGTTTATGCATGCAACCAGAGCCGAGACTTAGTCAAAGGAGACTGAGGCATAGTCCTAGGCCAAATTTCTGCTACAGTCACAGGACGAGAATACAGACCCAGCAAATAAGTTCTTATCTCAATACAACATGGGAGAGAGGCTATAGCAATGGTAGAGGACCTTTGACTGTTCAGATTTAGGGTTATAGCTTCCACAATCCATTACGATTTGCTAAACTAGAAGGAACTATTGGATATTGCAGACCACAATATTTGAAGGGCCAAGGGTTCTCCATCTCTGGACTAAAGAGCTGGTGCCATGAGGGGTATGGGAAGGAGCAGAGGCAATGTCCACAGTCTCCCGCACCCTCATTCTGTCTGCATGTATCCTCTGCTATTTGCACCCCTTAAACAACACTAAAGCTGACATATATTCATAGCTATCTCATAACCAGTGTAGACCAACTATCAGGCTGAGAACATGCCTTTAGGAATGGAAGAAGGCAGGGATAATCCAATCAAATCTCTTGTCAGCGGTGCTACTGTACCAGAAACTTCAGAGTTGGTCTTTCTCCCCAAAGAACTGGGCACTAATTCTGCTTCTTTTGCCCTGTCTCCATGACAATCTATGTAATTACCGCTGGTGGACTATTTGTTGCCATGGCAAATTTAAATGCACACTGATCCTCATGTGTTGTACTATGAGTCATTGGCAGAGCTGCCAGTTACCCAGCTGGGTCTGAGCATGCTATCTCTTGTGCAGCTCCCAAGGAAAGAGGCTGATCAGCTGTGGCTATTCACAGAGGATTGCCTCCCTTCATCTAAATTAACATAAGAGTGTCTGGAAAAGGGATGGGTAACTTGAGGCCCTGATGTTGGAGGACTGCAGAGCCCATTATGCCTCATCAGTGACTGTGCCTAATAGGAGCTGCAACTCAATGACATCTGGACAGCTGAAGTTTCCCCCACCCTTGCTCTAGAAGTGGTCCAGTATGCAGAGTCCCTTACGCAGACCAGGAGCAGGTACTGGTTTCTGTGTCTGGCGCTCAGTTAATCCATTCTGGATTTTATTTTATACTTTTATTCTAAAGGTGCTATCCAAGGTGCTGGACTTTATGCCCAAAATATGTTCAGCACCTTGGACAGTTTGTTCAAAGTCTAAAATAAAACCCCAAGCAGATTCACCATCTCTTTGACATGGACATTACCAGCTCCCAGTGTATAAGTCCCTTCCAGAACAGGATGCTCAACAAGCAAGACTAGACCAAACATGCTGTTGTCCTCTCTTCCCAACACAGCCCAGTGAGTTGGTTTTCCTGGATGTTCCAAAGGGCCTACAGACTCATCCATTATAAGAGGAATCATACTAAGAAAAGTTGGCCCCTTCTTTCCTTCTGTGGTAGCTTCTTTCCTCCCCTCTCCCCTCTGGTGAGCATCACAAGAGAATGGCAGTCCAAAAACGGATAGTTCATTGCCGACAGCAAAGAAGTTGGGAAAGGAAGGCTGCCAGGAACAATCATGATGTGGAGGAAGAAGAGTTCTAGTGTTAAAACTGTTCCATAAAAATCTTGTTGCCCATTTGGAAACAAGGAGTGATTCTCAAACTGGAGCAGAGGTGCTTTCAGGATATTTGAGATAATCCTGCTATTATTGAGGCCACCTATGGCATAATACCCTGCTGATCCCACTGTCCAAACACTTTAGTTGGGCTTAACATTGGAACCATTATATGAGGCAGAACATACCCAATCTCATCTTGTTTGGGAAGCTAAGCAGAGTTAGGTCTGGTTAATGCTTGGATGGGATGTTCCCAGGCAATAGAGGGGTCTCAAAGTAGGGCTGGGAAAGAAGCCTGAAACTCTAGAAAATCACTATTCCCAGTCAGAGTTTACAATACTGAGCTAGATGGACCCATGGTCTGCTTTGATATAAGGCAGCTTCCTATGTTCCATACCTCTTCATCCTCCCTTGCACATTATTCAGCAGTCTCTCTCATTCTAAAGACAGAAAGCTGGGGCTCCTTCTCATCTGGTTAAAGTACTACATAGCCCACTAGCTCTGATTTGGTCTGTTCTCTGGGGCAGTAGAAGGTGGTGCACCTTCTAGTTGGTAGGGCAGAAAGCACAGCAGTCAATAGTGGCCAGAGACCAGGAATGAGCGGCAGACCCAGGGGCACAGTGAGTATCTGTACCCTCACCCACAAACCCATGCACATCTGGAGGCTAGCAAGCAAGCATTCAAGTATACACACAGCAGCAGCTGACAGGTAGGCATTAACTCAGGAGTGCTTCTGCTGGGGGGAGCCTGAGACCATGGCGGGGCAGTGCCCCATTTAATTGACCATAATAGACCAGTCTTCCTTGCTCTGGAGTACATGCTGTGTTGAGCATTGTGAGAAACAAAACATTCAGGCTTAGGGCATGTTGTGCTAGGGACCTCCTTAGCAAAACACGCAGAGGGGACTTCTGGATGGTCTGAAGAACAGTATCCAAGTCGTCCAAGTCTGAACTCGGCTAAATCCTGTCAGTGCATAAGCGATATCCCCTTATAATCACATTAACTCTATAAATTAGACATCTTGTAAATATTGAGCCATGCCTACCTCCCACTGATTAATTGAGAATTATGCTTGAGGTTACCATACAGTGCAAAGATTAATAGCTGCGTGTCTTGCTGTTCTCAGGCTGTATGATTAAACTCTTGATTAGAAGTGGAGTCTACTGCCTAATTCTAATTCCCCCATGTTTCTTTAGCAGTTAATTATAGACATAGGTGGTCGACAGTCAGCGTGATCATAACTTGCGCCTGCGCAAAGTGTAGCCCCTCTCAGCATTTTCTGAAAGGCACCCAGCCATTTAGCTAGAGTATACCAGCCTTTCAGAGCATACCAGTCAGGGACCAGAACCTCACTTAAACCAAACTGCCAAGTACTGTGATTGCCTCAGTCTCAGCCCCTTCGTTCAGTTGAGATGGGCAATGTTTTCTATGGCAGTGAGGCGATATATCCTAAGGGCATATGTGGCCACGTATAAGAAGTCTGGAGTCCAAATGTCAACCCCCAGAACCTGCTGTGGTTTCCAACAGCTCCAACTTCCTGCATCACAACAAAACTACTTCCACTTATAAAAAATAAACCATCACTGGCGAGAGGATGATAATAGAGGCCCCATATCTTGTTTCACTACTCTTGGTGGAAATGGAAATGGCCACTTTTTGACCAAAGGAGCTGCGGGAGTGGCCACAAAAAAACGGCTCTGGGGACCACAGGCAGCCTGCAGGTTTCTCCTGACCCATCATTTCCTTGTGGGTAATTGGTTGTGGTTTGTAGACCAACTGTGAACAGGGCAAAATCCTGAGGTGGGTAGGGCCAGAGCCTACCAGTCTTCGGTTGCTTCTGCCACAAGAGTTCTCACCACAAGCAGGAATGGGCTGCTGTTCTCTCAGTTTACACACAAGCCAAAATGTGCAACTTACCCAGCTGGACAGTACAAGCAGAATTCTACCCCAATTTCCAGCTGCTTCAGCTCACTCAGAAACAGAGGATTTTTTTTTTTTTTTTTTTTTTGTGAATTGGGGTTAGGGGCATGTTCCCCGGCTTATCTGGTCCTTAAAGGCACTCCAAACATCCTTCTTTTCCAGCATAAAGATAATTGTACTTATATATTTATATTTGTTGGTGATGATGTGTGCCTTCACATTGTTTCTGACTTACAGCAACCCTAAGACAACCCTGTTACAGGATTTTCTCAGCAAGATTTGTTCACAGAGGATTTGCCATTGCTGTCCTCTGAAACTTACAGATTTGCCCAGAGTCACCCAGTGGGTTTCCATGGTTTGAACTGTGATCTTCTGGAGTCTTAGTCCAACACTCAGGCCTCTATATCATACTGGCTTTCATGTGTTTATAAGTTGATAAAGTTACAGATATGTTTACATTCTCATTCTCATGGACATTGCTGAGGAAAGTGAAAGTCAAAAATGTCTGGTTATTTTTTAATAAACATATGTTATTAAATTTTGATAATTAGGTAAAAATATACAAATGGACTATTATCAATCACTCCAGCTGATGACTTCCAGATGTGTTCAGCTATAGCTTCCATCATCTTCCTGCAGCATAAACCAGAAGCCATGCTCAGTAGGGATAAAGGAATCTGCAACCCAATATACTTGGGTGGCAGCTGATTAGAGAAAGTTGACCATTAGGAAGTCTGGCTGGCTTTCTTACTAAAGTATGAAAAATGTATGCCATGTTTAGCAGATGCTTCTGTTCTTGTATGGACATGAGATAAATGTAGCAAAAATGTGGCACATGCGACACACAAAATGGAGTTGTAGATGTCATATTTGTGCAAACTAGGTGATGTCCAAATCCCCAATCTCTTGTGAAAGCTGAGGGCAGCACGCTAGTGTAGGCATGGTGTATTATTATCTCTTTGGGCACTCTGTGGATCCATGTAAGCAGGTATTACTTTCCTCTTGGTTTCTTCAGCTGTCAAAGACTTGCATCTGTATTGCTCCCTAGAGGAGTTTTATATGTCTTTTTTTCTTGTAACCAGCCTATGCTGCAATAAAGAAGACCATCTTCCCAACAGAAGCAACCTTGTAGCACTGGCTTCAGTTCAAAATTTCGACACAGTTCTTCATTTTAAAGATATAGTGAAATATAGCACAATCTTGCACTGTAACTGTACATCAGTGTATTTATTATGTTTCTATTTCTATGATGAAAGGCAATAAAATCTGATGTAAAACAGGTCAGCCAGAGAAATGCTGCAAACTTCCTCTCTACCAACACACTGATAAACCACACATGCCTCTTATACACTGTTTACCATACCATCCTAGACACACCCAATCTTCTCTGTATCTGGAACTTATGCTTGGTTTGTATTGGATAGGAAACCACCAGGGAAGGATCATGGAAGGTCCCTGCCTGAAATCCCAGAAACCACTACCAGTCAGAGTTGAAGAGTTGACTATATCAGGCTATTTGGACTGATGGCCTCAATATAAAGTAGCTTCCTTCATATCTTAGGAGTCGCACCTCTGTGACAGTACAGCACACTATTATTCCCCTCAAAGATAAAGAATGAATTGACATGATTTAGAGACTAAGAGGTGGCTGTGGCACTAAAAAAGTAACAACATAGACACAACCAGCCTATTTAAGGAGAGCATTCCACCTCCAGGGCACTACCACTGAAAAGACTCTGTCACTTTCATCATCACTTCCATCCTTTCTGTTGGAAGAGGTGGCCAAGCAAGGGCATGTAGAGATGAAGATGCTGATATATTGGCAGACTGATGGAAGGCAGGCAATCTTTCAGGTACTGTGCTCTTACACTGTATAGCATTTGAAAAGAAATGTCAGCACTTTGAATTGTGGCCATAAATAGACCAGGGGTATCATGTAGCAATTTAAGCATCATTTAGATATTATTCTAATCCCCAGTTTCAGATACCAGCACTCCTCAAAGGCAGCCCAATTTACAAACACATTACAGTAATCTAATCTAGAAATTACCAGAGCATGGATAATTGCAGTCAAGTTCTGCCTCTCCAAGTAGGGACACTGCTGGTGGAAGGTGCCCCATGCCACAAAGACCACAGGTGCCTCAGTGGCAGAATTGTGTCAATGAACACCCCATGCTCAGAACATGATCCTTCAAGGGGACCACAATACTCTCCAAAACTGGCATAAAGAAATCCAGTAGCACATCTGAGACTCACTGGGAAGAGGAAATTTCTGGCATAAACTTCTGTAGACTCATAGCATCTGGTGGACTGGAGTCCAAGAAAACTCATGCTAGAAATTTCTTCTTCCAGTTCAGCTCAAAGGTGCTACTAGATTCCTTTGTGTCTTTTTATGTTAAAACCTATTAATGTGGCTCTCTGAATGCTACCACCATAACTGGTCACACATCATCCTCTTGGTTGGGTTTGATGGAAGACTCCTTAGAAAGAAAATCTGCAGCAAGATTATTGTATGTGCAGAAATGGAAGAGCAACAAAATTCCAACCAAAGAAGATTTCTTGGTGAAGTTAATGGACTTAGTAGAAATTGACAAATTAACATTTTTTAAAAGTGAAAAAACACTGCCAGTGTTTTTGAAAGACTGGGATCCATTAATCTGTTTTTTTATAAGACAAAGAGAACAACTTATTAATTATTGGTTTTGATCACTAGTATATTTCAATTTTAGCAGTGGAAGCTAATTTTTTTTAGAAGGGATTGGATTAACAGAATCTGGGTTAATATTTAGGGCCTATAATCTATGTTGAAAGAGTTGGGAACCAATTTTTACAGTACCTGTTTTTGTTAAAATTGCATTTTTGTAGGGATTTTTTGTGATTGTGATTGTAGTTGGGGATGTATATTTGTACAATTATGTAAGTGTGTAATTTTAGGTATGTTATTGTTATGCTATGTATTTGTGATATTATAAATAATTTTTTTAACCCACCTCCCCAAATCGTCATCTTAAGCAGAATCATCATCATCCTGGGCAAACTCCCCCTTGTCAGAATTAAGCTTCAGTTCACCTCTCCTCATTCAGTTCTTTTATGCTGCATAAAATGCTGCATGCTCTGTCTTTTTTGTCTTATGCGTCATTCTAGTACTTGATACTTGTTCTTAGTTTTAAGAAACAATTTTTTGTGTCATAATCAGGAAAATATTTTCATTTAAATTTATTGCAAATCAGTGTAGATACAGGTATCCCCTGCTTATTCAACAGGTTAGGGACCAAAGTACCATCAAAAATCAGAAATCATTGAAAAGCAGCACCCAGCCACACATGGTCACAAATACTATGTAAAAGATGCACAGTGCACAATTTCTAAAAGATTTGTAGTGCATCTCTTAGAAATTGTGCACAGTGAGTATCTTATACAATTTTTGCGACCACACACTACTTTTTTTCTCAAACCACTCACAGCCAAGGCAATTGAAAGAAAAAGCAGCACACAGTCACTTTTTGACAATCTGCTCTTTGGACCCTTTTCAGTTACAACCAGAACTGAACCAGGTTGAAAGAATAGAGCATGCATCGAAATACGGGTTCCAGTTGCAATTGAAAAGTGTCAAAAGACTGGTTCATAGAAAAGTGAACCATTAAGAAGTGGGAGACACCTGTAAATATTATTCAAAGTAGCCAGAGTGGGAAAGTTCAATTTGAGGCTGGCTGTGTATGAAATGGATTCCACTGGCAGGAAAACAAGTGCTGTTAAAATATGAGGCAAAGAAATGTTTCTTCCAAATTGTCAAGGTAAATCCAATGACCCTTCCACACTTGAAGTTTGGTTGCCTATGGGCAGTTCTCCCAGACCTTCTCCATCCCTGATAACACGATGACATTTCTGATGTCCCTCCCCCTTCCCCTGGGACAGGTAGAATTTTTCCTCCCAGATTCTTCTATAATACTTCTATGATTTCTGCTAGCCCAAGGAAAGTTGTGAGTTTACCTCCCCTCCTCCCCATTTTCCCCTTATGAATATTTAAAGTACTGGACTAGAAAAAGACTTAGCCGCTTCTTTATCATGTGGGAGACATTGCTGCTGCTGCTGCTGCTGCTGCTGCTGCTGGAGCTCAGAGACAGCTTCATTCCTCTTACTTTCCATCTCAAGCCTGCACCGCCAAGCATAATGAGGAAGAAAAGCCACATTGGTTTTGCTTTCACATGGTAAAGCTATAGTGCAGACTCTTTTGAAATGAATCTGAATGCACAGGGCTGCATAGCAGGCCTCCTTGTTGCTGATTTTGATCAATCCACACTCATAAATAAATGTAACTACAGCTGCCAAAGGTTCAAAGGAGATAGCTGAAATCTTTCCAAATCCAAGAACGGCCATGAATGGAATCATTTTGCCCACTTCTTTTCTCCAAACTATACAGCAGGGGTGTCGAACATAAGACCTACGGGCTACATGGGGTCCTCAATCTGCTTTCTATGTCCTTCTAAGCTCCCACCCACCCATCACAAAGCCACCACTGTTGTTGCTGCTGCATGCCTTCAAGCCATTTCAGACTCAGGGGACCCTAAGATGTACCTATCTCAGGGTTTTCTTGGCAAGATTTGTTCAGAGAGGGTTTGTCATTGCCTTCCTCTGAGAGCGAGAAGATGTGACCTGCCCAAAGTCACCCAGTGGATTTCCATGACCAAGTGGGGATTCAAACTCTGGTCTCCAGAGAGATATACACACACCCTCAACTGAAAGGGTGGAAAATGCCCAAAAAATCAAGCGCCACTTCTAGATATCTCCAAGAGTAGACAATATGCAAGAACCAACCCCAGCACCCCAACCTCTCAAAGCTTTTTTAGAAAGCAGAAACAGCCACCAGAATTGACTTCTGGTTGTGCTTTGAACTGATCTTCAGCATCAAATGGAGCAGTGCAGCCTGCAATCAGTACATGGGAGAGAAAACCTGATTCCCCCAGCACCACCCAATGCAGAAAATATTTCCAAAGACAGCCACATGGTGAGAAATAGAACTTGGAAAAGTTGGTCTTTTGCACTACAGTTCCTCAAATTTCCAGTTAGCATGGCCACTGGCCTTTTTGGCTTTGAGATTCTGAGGGCTGTAGTCCAAAAAGTAACTTTTTCAAGTTCTATAAATCATAGGAAAAATTCCTGCTCCCAAACTCTGATGAGAGCTTTTCAGTAGCAAGGCTCCTGGGAAAGTGTGCCCTGCTGTGGATACATATGTGCCTTCAATTCACTTATTGACTTATGGCGACCCCATGAATTTCATAGGGTTTTCTTAGGCAAGGAATATGCAGAGCTAGTTATGCCAGTTCCTTCTTCTGAAATATAGCCTACGGCATCTGCTATTCATTGCCGGTCTCCCATCCAAGTACTAACCAGAGCTGACTCTGCTTAGCTCCCAAGATCCCACAGGATCTGATGTCTTTAGGGTATTTCGGCCACCTACAGCCCCGCTATCTTCCTATTAATCTGGCTAGTATTTGTTTGCCTGTTTCTGGCATCCCAATAAAATTTGACAGCTCCATCCCTTCCTCCTTCTGCCATTTAGGAATGGCTGCTGTCAGTCTAGATAAGTCATGCTGTCAGTAATCCTACAGAGCAGATGTCAGAGTATTCAGGGCGGGGGAAAACTCCCCAATCTGAGGAAAATGAGCTGATGTCAAGAGGGGCCCAGATGCATGGTCAGTAAAAATGCAAAAATAATTACAGCGTGAAAAAAGAACCCAGCAGTGAGTTTCACCAGTAATGGCTGCAAAAGAAGATAAGTGATGGAAAATCATTACCGAAGAAATATCTCTGTAACCTGCTTAAACCACCCAAATAGCCCAGGTCCCTCCCACTCACTCTTGCCATCTGGAACTTTGAGAATATGAGTCTTGTGTCAAGAGTCTCAAGGCTAAGCTAGGAGGCAGCACAGGAGAGGGCCATGAAGACCATGGGGACCTGGCTGCAATTCTCATTTTTATTTTTATTTTATTACAGTGAGGAAAAAAATAAGGACAACTTGCAAATCATGCCTGTGGGTATTTATAGAAACTTTTTTAAAAAATTATTTACCTCCTGTCCATGGCTTGTGACATTTGGTAGGGCCTATCAGAAGCAGTGTGAGAGCAATCTTGAGTAACATTCTGAAATGGTTGGGCCTCCAGGCCCAGCCCTGCCCTAAGGCTCTTCTCTAGAACCCAAAGAGCATGCTTTTGCAGTTAGAATACGCCTATGTTGGACTGAGAGATATGAGCTTGTTGTCGCACAAGGCAGACAGCATTTCTTTTACAAACATACACACACGCACAAATTCATTAATGACCTCCTTTGTAAAAGAAACGCTTTCGAAATGGCCTCCCACTGGGAGAGCAACAAAAGAGGAATAACTTCATGTGCTAAGTCCAAGCCAAAGATGCTATTACCCCGTAGTAACTGTGATTTATCTGCCTCATGTGATAAGTTCCATAGAGAGATTTTCTGTCAAGAACTACTAGTTCCTTGTGCACAGACTAAGGGAGGATTCTGGTGGGAAGGGGAAAACAAAGCACTGTAAGAACAAGCACTGCAGCAACTTCTGATAGGATTTTTCAGCTCCATGAACAAGTGTCTAGTTTATTCACAGTCATGCTTTCCATTAAACTTTGGGGGATGTCATCTGCAAATTGCAGTGCTTATTCAAATCAACAAGCAACACTTTGTTTTACATACTGTTCAGTCTTAAAACATATGGCACCAGACTCCAGGGAACTGGAAGAAGCTTTTAAATGTCTGTTTCACAAGTATCCCACAGATCTCTCCAAGAATTCTGCTCGTGAAATGTTGCCTCTGGAAAAAAAATTGCAGTCTCCTTTTGGAAAAGAATATTATGACCTACCACTTACCCTATTTGCTGGCGTATACCATCTTTTTTCCCCATGAAATACTGTTTGAAAATGGGGTACGTCTTATACACTAGTGCATCTGATATGCTGGCAAATAGTATTTGCCAGTGTATAAATGGGGCACATCTTATATGCTGGTGCATCTTATACACCAACAAACACAGTGTATTATTACATGAGATTTACAAGAAACAGCTGCAACTAATTTTCAGTGAAATGTACATATGCATATTTTTGCACACTGCCAGTAACTGGGGTAGAAGCTGATGGAAGTTTCAATAAGGTAACACTCATCAAACATGTAGATGTTCTATAACAGGGCAGAAGTTGTTAAGCTTTCTCTTCATTTTGCTATCAACTCATAAGGAATTTTTAGAGATTTGAATTTTGACTATTAAAAATTATCTGATGGAGCGATGAACATGAAAGAGGCAGACAAGTGTAAATGTTTTTGGATGCTAATTTGGTTTTTACAATGAGAATCTACCATAGGAAGCTGTGATGAAGTGTGGAAGCATGACAGCAAGGACAGACTGCTTAACTATTTCTCTTCCGGGGGGGTGGGTTCTGCTCAAAATGCTCCTCCCAACTGCTTTTTCAAATGAGTTTGTCCTTGACTAATGAATTTCAAATCTTGTTCTGGGATTCCATGGATGTTGAGCAGGAGGATCAATAAACAGATAATGAGGAACTGCAACTCCTAATGAAGAACTGTAAGGCATGCTACCAGTCTCCCTTTTCGCATGCAGGGTTTTTTTTTTTTTGCATGAGGGCCCCTTGAGCGTCACATGAATGGGAGCATTGGTCCATACGATGCACTCCCACTCACATGACATTCACAAGCCTAAAGCGGGCCGTGCACGCATTTTTTTATTTTCGGCTCTAAGCCGAAAATACTGCGTGGTCGCGCAATGATCACAGCGCCCTCACGCACTTACCTGCGTGCGGTGTGCCAAACAAGCTGGCCTGGTCGCACTTCCTCCCCCAGCGCAGCCTACAGCTCTCAGGCTGCGCTGCGAAAGGAAGGGGCGGGGCGCTAGTGCGACGGTTGCGCAACCGGCAAGCTGCTGCGGGAGGCAGAAAGGCTGCCGTGAGCGGCTCGCACAAATGGCTGCTCATGTGAGCGCCGCTCCCCACTGCCGCGACGAAGGTAAGGTGCGAAAAGGGTCTCAGAGTGGATAGCAGTGGGCTAAGAGAACTGTTAGCAACAAGCAGCTTCTCTATGCTGCTTCTCTGTGCTCTTAAAGTGTAGGACAAGTTTACTTTACAAATTTACTTACCTGACAAATTAACTTTACATACTTACCTAATTTTATTTCCCTCATTTATATCTCCCTTGAACTCCAGTTGTCGCACTCCATTTTATCCTTCCAACAATCCTGCAAGGTAGGTCAGGCTAAGGGAGAATGACTAGGTCCAAGGTGACCCAGTGATTCTCATCGTCCAGTAGGGACTAGAACCCAGATCCCTCAAGTCCCAGCCTGACACTCTAACTCTTCTCCTCTTGCTGCAGTGTGCTACTGCAGGATACTTTGAGGTGCATTCTGGGTTGCAACAGATGGCAGAATAGCCTGCTAGCGATGGGTGATAACATTGGGAGGAAACAGTTTTGGCAGTAAACTCATCCAGCCAGACTCCTCAGGATGGTCTAAGTCCTTTCACCCATTATGCACACGCTCATCTATGCTGTGCTTTATCGACCCGGTTGTTTCTCAGACTCTCCACCTTTATTATTTATGCATGTGTTCATTTTTCAAATTTATTAGTTGTCCTGACCTAAAAGCTCTCAGAGCGACATCCAATTAGGCACAAATAAAATCCATCTGAATTAAATAATAAAACAATCTGAGACAATCAATTAAAAGTCCAATCAATTTAAAGCAAGGGAAAGGCGGGGGGGACAAGCACCACAAGAAAAAGTAAAAATACTGCAGACATGAAACTCCTTAAAAACACAATAGAGCAACAGAAATACAAGAGTATTAAAAGGCCTGCTAGAATCAAAAGATCTCTTTCTGGCACTAAAAAAGATTAGGCTGACATCAGGTAGATGTCCCTGGGAATACCTTCCAACCCATATTGATGCTTCTGCCATTGAACCTTGATGGACTACAGAGGAGTCTGGTACCAGGACAGCCCCAGGACCAGGCCAGGACCAGATTCCAGGGGGTGGTAGTAAGATGTTAGAGGCCTGCACTCTGTAAATCAACCGTAGGAAGGAAATGCCTTGGACTGGGCTTGACAATTCATGAAAGGCATGGATTACATGACCACTGTAGAGCCATGCTACCCACAATCTGCTTTTTAGCATCCCCCCAAAGATGTCCCGTTTTCAGGGTTTTTTCTGTATTACTAAGCACTGATAAGGATCCAGCTTCATCAGAGGACAAGGAAAAAACCAAGGCACCTGTCCTCCTTGTAGTCTCCTTTGACTCTAAATGTGCAAAGGAACAAAAGAACAATCCCATACCCGCCAATCTTTCACAGATGAAAAACAGGTCATGGGTAGCCAAGGGATATCAGAGTCTAGCCAAGATGGAAACACTTAGGCCCTTTTCGCACCTTACCTTTTCGCACTGCTGGGCTGGGGTTCTTGCATGAGAAAGCTTGGAAGAAACGCTGCCACTTCCCTGCTGCTTCGGCTCCGCAGCTCCTTCCTCCTTGCGTAAGCACCCCGCCTCTTCCATTCGCAGTGCAGCCTGGGACCTCCCAGGCTGCACTGAGGAGAGGATGTGCGACCGGCCCAGCTCCCGAGGCACCACACGCCAGGTAAGTGCGCACGGGGCCCTGGAGCGATGCGCGACCACGCAGCATTTTCGGCTTTGAGCCAAAAATGAAAAGGTGCATGCGCGGGCTGTGTCAGGCCCTTGAGCATTGCATAAATGTGAGTGCATCATGCAGACCGCTCCTCACATTTACTCAACTCAAGACACCCTTTCGCTTCCAAAACGCCGTGCAAAAAGAGCCTTAGTAATGAGGAAGAATACATGAGCTAAGAGAGGCTACAAGAGTTTGCTTTTGCCTAAGTGTACTAGGAAGGTCAAGATTTCACCTCTTCTCTCTCCCTGCCGAGTTGAGTGCAAACTTTGAACTTAGCTTGTAGCAACTGAAGTAAACTGAGGACAAGGGGGAAGCAGGAAAAGAGAGAGAAACCAGGTAATTTTAAATACAGATGGAAAAAGTAGAACTCAGAGGATTAATTGGGACTTGTCCCTTCCAGACTGGGACAATTGGAGGGTATGCAATTCTTGAGCTTGGATTTTTATAAAATGTAGCTACCGGTCTTGGATAATCAGAAGTCTATCCTGAAGGAAGAGTTCTCATTATGGAGGAGATAGAAGTGGACCAACCAGTCAGATGCATACACAATTTTGCCTACATATTAAAAATAGTTGAATAAGCAATATACATTACGAAACACATGCAGGCCAGAACCATCCTGGAGCAACAGCTGAAGCCCAAAAACCTTTATGTGACATGCCTAACAACTCCATTTCCCTCACTTGCTGGTACTATCCAAAATTGTACATGGTAAAAGGTTATTACCCTTGCATGCCACAAAGCTCTAGAATAGACCATTTTTCACAATACTTTTCCTGCCAAGCTAGCTCAGGAGCAGAATTTTTTTTGTCACTGCTTAGCTATTCCACATATCTCCTCTCTGCTTCTGCCTCTCTCACTCTGAGTCGGAACAAGACATCTACACTTGACACTGTCTTCAGCCTCCAGCAGGCTCCTAAGTCGCTGGGACAGATTATTTTAATGAGTTGGAATGTCTGCTTGTCTCCTGTCCCAGGCAGAGGGGATTTCTGCAACTATCAATGGACAGCATATGGGCCAAGCGTGTCAGCTACAAACAAGCAAGGCCTAATGGAAGAAGCTTTTGACAAACTGCTTACTTAATTTCCCCTTCAAAAAAGTTTGCGCTGCGAAGGGCCTTGTAGGACAAAGCAGGGAGGTGTGTTTTTGCACACCAGAGAGGCTGTGCTTTGCTCCATTCCCAAATATAGCTTCACTTTCCTAAATGGAATAAATTTGGCAAGACTAATTCAAATTGATTGAGCAAGTTGTGCCACATGCTGTAGAGGAACACAAAGAAAAAGCACTGCAACTTGCCAGTCTTACTGGGAGGGTGGGCTGGCTGCTACCCAGCTGCAATTTTCACATTATTGTCTTTGATCTATTCAATGGTGTACATAGTGTGTTTGACACCCAGTGCAAATCATTTTTTTAACACCCCTCCTCTCTATAACAAATTTTTTTTCCAGTAACAAGCATGAACTGAAATGAAGAATAATGGCCAGAAAAGAAACACAGACAGTGAAAATTCCCTTTTATTGAACTCTGTATATACAATCATGGCAGTCAAAATAAATAAACTGTAGCCATGTGTTTGCACTCTCTTCCTCGTCTTTGTTTAATAGTCATTCTAAGCCTTTTGCTATTTTTTGCTAGTAGCATGGCTCTTCCTTCCTCCAATTTTCATGTCTCCCTCCTCCAAATCTAATCCAGCTTTCTGTATGGTATATTTACTATATAAATTAGATAGGAGGATAAAATGTAGCCTTGCCTGACGGTTTTGCTAATGGTAGCAGCAGAACTTGGAGTACATAGAGAAGGGGCAGGAGGGGGGCCCACGGTGCATGGGGGCCGGGGCATGGTGCAAGGGGGCAGGGCCATGGCACATGGGGGTGGGACCACGGCATGCAGGGGCATGGCTATGAGCTGAGATACCCCAAAAACTTGCCACCTGGGGCAAACCGTCTCCATTGCCCCCCACTGCTTCCTATGCAACTGGCTAATGGCAAACTGTTCTGTTTCTCTGCATTCTGACTTCACAGTGGCCTCTTGTTCTGCATATAAGCTATGCAACAGGACAACAAAAAAATATTGCAGTACATCACTTTCTTCAAGAGTGATCCATAGTTTTTCATGAGCTACATAATCAAAGGCTTTGCTATCTACAAAGCACAGGCTGATTTTCTTCTGAAATGTTTTGATGCACTTCATTATCCAACTTATGTTTGCAATATGATCACTGGTGCCTACTCCTTTTCTGAACACAGCTTGGACATCTGGCATTCCTTGCTTCATATATGGTAAGAGTCTTTGTTGCAGAATTTTGAGCATCACCTTGCTCACTTGGGAGATTAATGCAATAGTCTCTGGTTATTGCAATTCCTGGTATCCCCTTTCTTGGGTACTGAAATGTACATTGAGTATTTCCAATATATGGGCCATTGTTTTGCTTTCCATATTTGTTGACAGACTTTAGTTAGAACTACAGTAGATTCTGTCTCTGTAGCTTGAAGCAGCTCTATTGGTATGCCACCAGTTCCTGGTGATTTATTTATCTCAAGGGCTCTGAAGTGCAGCTTCCATTTCACTTTCCAAAACTGTAGATTCAGGGTCAAATTGTTCTTCCTTGAATGAATCTGTCATTTTTTCATTTCTTTATTTCTTTTGTTTCTTTAGTGTATTGTTTCCATCATCTTTTTTTATTTCTTCTTGATCATGTAGTATGTTGTCCTGCTGGTTATATAACACTTGTGGGTTAAATTTCCTTTGATTTCTCAGATCTTGAAGAAGAGACCCTCTTGTAATGCCTTTTTATTGTCCCCTATTTCTCTGCATTGGCTATTATAGCAGTTCTTTTTGTCCCTGTACATAAGTTGCTGAACAGTTGAATTCAGATCCTAATTGTGTCACCTTTTACTTTTGCTTCTTGTCTACCTCTAACTGTTTGAAGAGCTTCATCTTTCATCCAACAAGGCTTTTCTTTCTTTTTGGCTGCAGATAGTATCTTTTTCTATATTTCCTTTACGGTGTCCCTGACTTCAGTCCAGTGTTCTTCTGGTTCTAGTCAATTAGGCTTAATAATGTAAATCTATTTTTGCATTTTCTTTAAATTCTACAAGGATGTTCTTTAGATAGCATTTTAGCATGATGATTAATTTAGTGTTTTTCTTTAGCTATACTCTATAGCTATTACAGATATTAGGAGTTCATGATCAGTGTCACAACTGGTCCTGGTCTTATTTTTGCAGAGAAAATGGAGCTTTTCTAATTAGGTAGTCTATTGAATTCTATATTGGCCCTCAGGTGATGTCCATGTATACAGTTTTGGTAGCCTTGCAAAATTCAGTCACTTGCTTTCCTACTTCTTTTCTTGATCCTCTGCTAAATTCTTCAACAAGCTTTGCTTTCACTCTGTTTCCTACCTTTGCATTCCAATCACCTATGATTAACACAAAGGCCCTTTCCGCAACTTATCTTTTCTCAGCGCTGGGGTGCAGGGATCACGTGAGCAGCCTCTTGCGAGAGGCTCTTGCATCCCCACTGCTTCAGCTGCGCAGCTGCTGCCTGCCAGCCAGCAGGCAGTATAAGGGCTCCGCCTCTTCCTTCCACAGCACAGCTGGGCATTTTCCCAGGCTGCACTGGGGGAGAAAGCGTGAGTGCCGTGGCTCTGGAGGCTCCACACGCATGGTAAGTGCGTGCGGGGCCCTGGAGTGATGTGCAATCATGCATCATTTTCAGCTACAAGCCAAAAATGAAATAGTGCGCAATCAGTGCCTGCTTGCCCCGGCAGCGTCGTGCGATTGCGAGAACGTCATCTGAAACGCTCCTTGCAATCACGCGACATTCCAGAGGCCTTTTCACATGGCAAATGCCATGCAGAAAGGGTCAAAGTTCTGCTTTTGAACTCTTTCCCTAGGGAGAGACTAGGATGGCTTCTTCTGTGCTGTCTTTTCGGTGGCAGGTGAAGATGTGTCTGTTGCATCAAGCCTTTGGGAAATGCTTGTTAACAACAGGCTTTTTTGGCACTGTACTGTTTTCACTCTTTGTTTTAAGGTAACATTTAAATCAGTTTAATTCTGTTGTTAGTGTAATACTGTTTTAATCTCAAATTTTGTATGTTTTTACATGTATTTTTATTGAAATTTTCTGTCTTTTGTAAGCCACCTAGAATCCCAGTCTGGGAAAAAGACATGGTATAAATAGAGGGAAAAGGTGACTAGAGAAAAGTTCTGGTTTGATCCAGCAAGGTTCTCCTGATAAACTTACATTCCTATTTTAGTGTCTTTTTTTTTAAATAAAGATTTGTAACAGTTGAGAAAGTGCTAATATCCAAAGAAGGTGAGTGCTGGCTTTATTCTGTTTCAGAAATCCAACTCTGTATGGGAGATCTAAGGAAGAACTTGCAAGGGGAATAGTTGCTGCAGGCCTGCTTCTGGCTTTCCTACTTATTCCTCCTCTCTACGAGGCAACCAATGAACCAACAGCACCGAGGGATCCCAGAATATCCAAGGATTCCATTATCACCCTGGTATCCTCACGTGTTATGAAGCAGAAGTTGTAATCCTTGGCAGGAATGTCTCTGGTATTTATTAAAACTCTTTGAACTTTCTTCAACCTTTTTTCTGTTGCTTCACGCAGGAGAAAACTTCCAAATTTTCTTCAAATTTCTCTTTGGGGGAAATTGGTGGTGGTGGTGGTCTGAATCCTGTTGGTAGCTCCAAGTAGAGTAGACTCAACAAAAAAATCAATGGGATTTTCCTATTTGTTGAGTCACCATGCAACCATTTATTCAATGGATCTATTCTAGTTGGAGCTAACCAATAGGATTCAGGCCATGATTTACTGGCACCCTGCCTTTTTTCTAAAACTAGGACACAAGGAGGCTTGCCATTCAAAAAGAACAATACAGCTAAAAACATACCAAAAGAAAATATTAAAATAGAATTTTAAATTTAAATTTAAAATTCACAGTGTTAAAACAATTCCAACCTGCAGTTAAAATAATAAAATATAATAATAATAAAAGTTCATTAGAAAGGTAAAAAGCTATTTAAAACAACAGCAGCTTAAAACAATATAGCACCCCTTAGCCCATAATTTTAAACTTTCTCTTTTAAAAGCCTGGAAAACCTGGAGGAGACGCTGCTGTTGCAGCAGTAGGGCCAAAGAATCAACTTAACAATTTCACCAAACTTTGCAATCTCTAAACTAGGGTTCTCAGCCTCAGAGGAAGGCAATGGCAAACCTGCTCTAAAAAACAAGTCTTGCCAAGAAAACTGCATAATAGGTTTGCCACAAGTCAAAATCAAAGTGAAGGTGCATAATGATAACGATATAAATAAAAATGGTTGTTGTTGTTGGGAACATGCTATATCCCTCTTTAGAATGTCCTACTTCAGATGGTGGCAGAATGGGGCTTATATGTTTCTTTTTTGTGTACAAAAAGCAACCTTATATGTGGAAAGCGAGAAGAGTTGTTCTTTAATTTTTCTATCTGAAGGGAAATCCAGTGTGCAGAGAATGTTAACAAACCAGCTTCCCACTCATATTCAGAAGTGGTAGTTTCAGGAGAGCTGAGCCCTATGCTCTTTCTGATGGTATAGATCTTGTCTGACACAGCAACTCTTCTGTAAATGCACTTGGCATAGTACACTTGGATTGCTATCTTCCTTTATCCAGCATGACAGTTTGATTATGCAATTACCATTACACTGGACCCTTATTAAATGGATTATAAGCTAGTTAATTAATAGATTCTGGAATGTACTTGTTAATGAGGGTGTGTGTGCATTTCCAGTACAGTCCATCAGGGATCAGCTTTCAACCCAGAGCTAATTGATATGTTTAACAGGGCTCTGAAAGAACAAAGAAAGTCATAGCACATAAAGTTTCTAATGGGCAGAAGCTGGTGGATGGTGATTACTACAAAGGCAGCATAGCCCTCTGATCACACTGAAGCCAAGCTCTCTGATTCACTATAGTAATGTGGCTTTTCATATGGCCCAATGCGATGCTATAGTTTGGGAGGGAAAGTAACTTAGGAAGAGGAAAGTTTATATCCTGGAAATCAATGATAAAGAAATATTCCTGTAAACATAATAAATTGGGTTACAAGTCACCATGTCACTGAGATTTCTACTCTTTGTACCATGCCCCACCTCAAGACCCCTCAAGACAGCTATGTGAGACAACTAAAAGATGAGAATGAAAGCATGAGGTCAAAGGGAGGCAATTACCGATGAAAGAGCTTGTAAGTTGAAACTGGAACAAAATCATGGAGAGTGTCCATGGTGGAATGGGAACTGATAAGGGGAGAGCTAGTTTCCTGAAGTTCCTGTTGAAGTTGGCAGAGGAAGCCAAGCTTCCTTGGATCACTCCTTCCATGGCAAATAATGACAACAGCCACAAAACTTTCCCCTCTGTCCTTTCAAAGTTCTCCAGGGAGAGTGGTTGTTTAAAGAGTCCAGTGAATCCAGATAACCATCCCTTGCTATGATGGACCTCGTGAGGCCTTCTTCCTTCCCTTTGTTCTAATATCTGCTGTGCCAGATGTTGGTAGCCTCACAGTCTACCAACTGGGATCATGATCTGCTTGTAACCTGTCTCCAGTGGCAGAGCTTGGAGTGCATGGACGAGGGGGCAGGTGGAGGGGGTATGGCTATGGCACATGGGGCGGGGCTATGACAGACAGGGCGGGGCTGCGTTGCATAGGGGCGGGGCTACAGCACATGGGAGAGGTCAAGCAAGGAGCCACAGCACCCTAAAAAATTGCCACCGGGGGCACACCACATCGCCACCCCCATTCCTATGCAGCTGGCTGTCTCCTGCTGTTGCTGATTACCTATGGTATTTACCTCTGTCATTGCTGTCCTTCCTGTCTACTACACCAGTGCTTTTTCTTCCAACAGTTGCTCTCAAGTGTTTTTGCGAATCATCTTGTCAGTGAAGGCTCATTGAATATGGCTTTCAATCTCCTTAGCATTCTCTCCAATTTGGTACTAACGGCCTCAAGATTTTGCTTTGTGTTGTGCCTGCAGCAAGTCAGGGAACACAGGCAATAGTTGGAACCAATCTTTCCACCATTGTGTGATATGGAAAAGTCCTAAGACACATCCAGAATAATAGTGTAGGATCAGATGCACACTGCCCCATTGAAGTATGTGATATTCTTCCAACTCTGATTTCCACAATACTCCATTTATTTTTAAACTGGCATTGTAAGAACACACGAATTGCCCTGGTGGATCAGAGCAAGGATCTATCTAGCCCAGCATCCCATTCCCATTGAGGCCCAGCCAGATGCCTCCAAGAAGCAGCACATGAAGAAAAAAAGCCATTATCATTGTTGACTCTCAGGCATATTGCCTCTGAACATGGAATTTTCATGAACCATTTTGACTAGTAGCTTGGTCCTCGTTGAAGTGCTCTCATTCCTCTTCCAAGCTCTTTGAGATAATGTCCATTGCCACATTCCCTGACAGCAAATTCCATCCACTTTTTACAAAACATTTCCCCTCCATCCACACAGTCCTACAATGTGACCAAGGAAACCCAAGAGTTTATTTTTTGGATTTATGCCATCATCCCTCAAACATTTCTGCCATGGACATGATCTACTGCAAAAGATGGAGGAGGTGAACCACAAGATGAAGATGGCTAGCAGATGCATCTCCAAATGTCTCCCTTGATTATTGCCCTGCCACATCTCCGTTTCCCCCCTACACTCTCATACAGACACACGACCAGCTGCAGGCTGACTCTTGTTTCCCCTGTCTTTCACACCCAGGCTTCTGTTGCCTCCCAGCTTCTTACAGAGAGTGCGATTTTCACAGCAGGGAGTCATCACCTAGTTATTTACAGAGTGCAAGACGTTACTGGCAGTTTCTCCTTTCCGCTTGGCACCAGGCTGCCGCAACTTGCAGCAAGCACGGTTATTTATACCATGGGACTGGGGAAAGCTGGATTAAAAAATCCTGGAGAGGGCAGTGCATCTGACGGGTTCCATATCCTTTGCTCAGACAACAGTTGCACCGAGAAGCCTAAGGAGGAAGAATGTCTTGTTCAGGTGGGTGCGGAATGTGAAGGTGCCTTCCTCTCTGTCCAGAAAACGTTGCTGCAGAGTAAATAGAAAGAAATGTTCACTCCCCCTGTTTTGATGCTACTGACAGTTTATTTGCATTTCACTGTTAAACTCTAGTATGTCTTCACTATATTGTATTTGTTTTAATTTGTAAGTAGAATTGCTAGTTCAGGATCACCCCAGGACCTGAGGTTTTCCAGGCCAAATGCTGAGACCTAGAGTCTGCCCCTGCAGTGTCCTTAAGATTTATGCATTAAGTACCAGCCACAGTTGCTCACAGCTTGTCATTCAAAGACAGAGAGAGAGAATGAACACATTTTCCTGTTGCAAATCAAGAGAGAAATCTTAAGTAAGGGTCTGTTCCCAGATCAGAATGAAAGGAGGAAATTATGGAACTAAGAACATTTAATCTAACCTACTTGCTTCCAGCCAGAAGGTGGACACAAAGTCAAGCAGAGGGTGAGCATTTGCATCACAACAACTGGGAAGGAGGAAGAGAACTAAATATATATGTAGACCCCTCTGGAGCATCTTTGCAAATTGTAGCAGGAAATCAATTAAGTCTAGCCAGTTGTTGGAAGCTACTGCTCTACTAGCTGAGCTAGAGATTTGCACACAGCCATTTCCTCTTCTCTGGAGGCAAGCCCACCAGAAATAGAAAATGTGCACTTTCCCTCAAAAGGCACAGCCAGGGCCTGAGATCTGTCACCCCTATTTGTAAGCCACTTTGAGTCTCAGGTTTGGAGAAAAAGCCAGATTTAAGTGAAGCCATTGTTTTGTTTCACTGTCCCTCCTCTTTTGCTCAGGTGTTTGTGTATATCATTAGCCACATAGCAGAACCCTTCTTACAACTATATTCTAGGGACCAAATATTTCTTAGCAGGAGTGCCACCCATTATGCACATGCTTTCTTCAGTTTCAGAAGCAGCATGTGTTTGATCTCTTTTACTACAGTCAGCCCTCTACATTTGCAGGATTCACTTTTGCAGATTTGATTATTCACTAATTATTTGCTGTCACCTCTGCTGCCTCCCTGTGCCATTTTTAATAGGGACTGCAAGCCTTGTGAGATTGAGAAACTGCGAACAAGTCTTGTTCCTATTAAAAATGGTGTGGGGCAGCAGTGGAGGCGGCTTCTGTGCTGTGAAGGAGCCCTGATGCCTCAAAGGAATCCGCAATGGGTTGAATATGGTGATCATACTTTTTTTGTGTGTTCAATATGGTTTGGGAAGGCCTAGAGTTATTCACAGTTTTTCCACTTTCACAGGGCTCCTGTGCCCCTAATCCTAGCAAATGTGGACTGTACTTCTTTTCTTTTCTGGAATTTAGTAGCATGGGAGAGGGAAGGGGAAAATTAAGTTTCTATAGGACTGTCATCTACATTAAGGGGACAGTGGGTGGGAGAAAGACAATCTACAGTGTCCTAGCCTTCCCAAGAGCACACTAGTCCATCTAGATATGCAGGATTAGAGCTGCCACTATCCCCAGCCAGGATAGTGATTGGACCATTTGTGTTTGATTACAGTTCTCATAATCCTCAAGAGCAAGGCCAATGGATTAGATGTGTGGAAATATGACACTTATCAGCTCCTTCTAGCACAGGCATTGACCATGCTGGCTGGTGATGATAGAAATTAGAATGCAACGCTTGCAAGGGCACCAGTTTGTGGAAAGCTGATCTACACCAACTGCATTGAGATAGTTTAGATCTTATAGTGCCTGCTATTGTCACACCAAACAGGCAAGAACCCTTCTAGGTTGGTGCCTGGCTCACCCAAAAGACTGATCACCAGTCGAGTGTCTTCCATCAGAAGCTCTTATTGATTTACCGCACAATAAAGGTCCTGGGCAATAAGGCAAATCCCAAACCCAAACAAAGAGTTTACCATCCTTTATATACATTTTTGCTAGCATTATTTGATTGTTTACAAGTTTAGGATCCACTACTTGATTAGTTCTTTAAAACCAAACCTGATTACTTAAAGTGCTAGCATGCTACCTCATTACCTTTGGCTCACCTTTCTTCCTTAGTTCATGCCTGTAACATGTTCCCAGGTCACACTGACACTTTGACTTCCTTTCTTAGGCCCTTTCCTCACTTTACCTTGTTCTGGCGCTGGGGTGTGGGGATCACGTGAACAGCCCCCAGCGAGAGGCTCTCGCATCCCTGCTGCTTCAGCTCTGCATGAGCTGCCTGCTCGCGCGAGAGCCCTGTCTCTTCCTTCTGCAGTGCAGCCTGGGAGTTTCCCAGGCTGCGCTGGGGCAGGAAGCACGACCAGCATGGCTCCGGAGGCTCTGCACACCAGGTAAGTGTGTGCGGGGCCCGGGAGCAATGTGCAATCGTGCACAATTTTTGGCTTACAACCGAAAATGAAAAGGTGCGCGATCGGTGCTTGCCAGCCACTGGAGCATCGCACAATTGTGAGTGTGTCGTGCAGATCACTCCTCACAATCGCACAATGCTCCAGGCGCCCTTTCACATGGCAAATGCCATGAGGAAAATGCCTTAGCCATATCAATTTGGCTCCATTTTACTAAGGATTCTTTGATGTTCCTTGTTAAAGTATTATCTATTGCTTAGTTAGTCAAGGCCTAGTCCACTCTTTGGCTCATTAACATTTCCAGGTGGCTGTTGGCACTTACAGTTCATTAGCTCTTTAGCTAGTTCTTGGCTTCTGTCCTTTTTACATGCCCTTCCTTTGAATCCGTATTTGCATTTTCGATACTATTTCAGAAAATCTCCTATCAACCATTTCAGCAAAACTAATAATAATAATATCAATCAGTTTAGCCAAGCTACCTTATATTATCAACCTCCATTGCCTCACGGTTATAGATTTCAAATTGCCAGTTCTGACTAAAGCAATATAGAACTGTGTAATTAGTCTAAAGATGAGCAGGAAAAAGCAGAGTTTAGCAGTAACAAACATCATTACCTGTAACTAGTTACTTTGGAGGGAATAGGCTATAACAAAGTTACACTTCAAAAGCAATATATTCTAGAAGGGTAAAATTACTTTATTAGTGTAATAAGTAATGCACTTTAATTTCAAAAGTTCCTTTCAAAAGGCATTTGATATTTAGACAAGATTTTTTCAAGTTTTATGCCATTGTTTTATCAATCCAGAGGGGGGTTATTTCCTCCATCTCTTTCAACAAAGTAACAGAAAGTAATAGGAAAGCAACATGTTACCTGTTCAACTGCAAAGCATAAAAGTAAAAGATTACATTCAAATGCTGTAATGAGTAATGGGAATGAATTACTTTTTAGAACTAACTTCCTAAACTTTGAGCAAAAACTAATTGTGTTGTGGGTCGCTTTGATTTCATGTGTTTTATCAAACAGCCTACTCCATCTTGTTGGGTCATAGAAATCAGTTGTACCATTTACAGAGGAGAAAATCTGAGCCTATATTGCTCACAAACTGATGCCGTAACCAGTTTTGACCTGTATTATCTCTCTACTGTAGTATGGGGCCCTGTTTACACAGGCAGGAAAATGTGAGATTAATCCATATTTTCCTGCCTGCGCAGAAAGGGCCTTCATGTCGTTTTCAATCTGGGGAGATCCTGAGGCAACACTATGACAACTGTCTTGGCCAAATTTCTTCAGAGGGAGGTTTGCCTTTGCCTAGGCTTTTGCTAAGGCTGAGAGAGTGTGTCTTGCCCAAGATTACCTTTCTTCCCCTTGCTTTTTAAACCCTTTTTTAAAAAAAGCATTCGAAAGATTCGAGATTTGTGAGATTCATGGATTCTCAGACTATTCCAGGGATTCGGATCCAGATTCGGAAAAGTCTGGATTCGTCCCATCCCTAATCTTATTTGAAGAATGGTGGGGTGAATTGGTAGCAGCAAATTTAAATAAATGAAGGTAAACATGAGATATAAATATTATGGAAGAAAACAGTGATAATGCTACTAGCATATATATACCTGGCATTGCCCAGGATTTTTTTCCCCATAGGTAATATTTGTTTGAAAGATTTGAGATCCTGTGTCTCTAATTCCCCAAACTGTCTTGTCCAGTACCTGTAACTTTTCCCCATATTCCCCAATCCAATCTGTATTCAGAGTTATTAACAAGCAGAGGTTGGGTTCCGGAGGGAATACACTGCCCTCCTCCTTGCTGCTAGGCCATAGCAACCGGCCTGTTCAAGTCAGACACAGTTGACTGAGGCCCAAGAGCTCTCTGGCTGAACATTCTAAAGGCCCCTCCCTAAACTGCAAACCCCAGAATTCCATAGAGTCGTCTTAGGCAGCCAATCATATGAGGTCTTTGCCTGACATAGACAAACAAACTTTGACTTTTATATCTACTACATAAAAGTCAAAGTTTGTCTGTGAGTCTGTCTGTTTGTCTGCATCAGGCAGGCAAAGACCTCATACGATTGTCTGTGTGAGGTGAGAAGACCTCATATGATTGGCTGGCTATGAAGATTCTATGGAATGTTGGGGTTGGCAGTTCGGGGGGGGGGCCTTTAGAATTCTCAGCCAAGAGCTCTTGGGCCTCAGGTTGGTTGCTATGAAGACGAGGCCTACCAGCAAGAAGAAGGGCACTGTATTCCCTTAGAAACCAAACCCTCTGTATGTTAGCAACTCTGAATACAGATTGGCTTGGGCAATATGGGGAAAAGTTACAGATATTGGAATAGGCCAGCTGCTATGGAGATGAGACCTAGCAGCAAGGAGGAAGACAGTGTATTCCCTCCGGAAACCAAACTGTGTACATGAAGAACTCTGAATACAGGTTGCTTTGCGAGATATGGAGAAAAGTTACAGGTACTGGAGAAGACAGTTTGCTGAGTTCTTAAGAGGAAAATAAAATCCTGGGTAATGCCTGGTAAATATGCTAGTATTAGATAAAACTAGACTATCCATCAATATAAAATAAATATGTGTAATATCGAAATGGAATTTTTATATACGATAAGAAACTCATGGACGTGTATGGGATAAGGTCAGTGTTTTAAATATTGAAAAATAGATATGAAATTCATGGACTGTTTTTATACTGAGACCATTTAGAAGGAAGTTGATGTATGTAGAATGTAATGAATTGTAACAAATGTTATGTATCGACTTCTTGTGTTTTTAAAAATTAAAAAAAGAAAGCAAATATTGACAATGCCCAGTAAAAGACCATGACCTTGATGTCCATTGATACCTATTAGTAATTACAATGCTATATCACTAAGGACATAAAGATTATCTCATTTCATTGTGGAATTACTAGCTAGCTATATCAGTGATGACCACACTGGGAGCTATAAAAGTTGCTGTATAATTTTTTAAAAATGTTACAAACCCACATTTTCAGGCTAGAGCTGCTCTTTGATGAATTTTGCAGAGAATGCTATTTTAATCTCACATCTGCACACTATGGCGCTTTTGCCCCTTTCCCCAAAGCCTTAGGACAGAACTTACTGACACAGAGAATATGTGGGTGCAGATGCAGCAGAAATCCTAGCTCTCCTCCTCCCTTCAACCCCCCCCCCATGACTAGCAACACAAAACACTGGAGGTCATGCCACTCCATTGCAATTTCCCCTGCAAGCAATTGCAAGGGAGCTTGGAAAGCAGTGATCTCAGGCTGCAGCATTTGTTTCCTGGGTTTTGAGCAGGTATCTCTTTGGATTGTCCAGTCCTGCCCTTAAAGGGCTGCCCAAGAAGGAAGACAGTACTAGAATGTTTGTGGATGTGTCTGGTCTAGTCCAACAACATCTGTTACTAGGACCTCTTCATTTAAAAAAAATGATCACAAAAAAAGGAAAAGTAATCAGAGACAGAAAGTGTGCATTTCATTCTTTGCCACTGCAAGCATATCAGAACATTTTACTTTCACAGTCGGTTGGGGGTGCGGGCTGGAGAGGCATAAAATAAAATGAATTGCTAGATCTTTCCTCAGAGACTCCAATAGGGAAGTGAAGAGAGAGAGAGAGAGAGAGATGGCTGGTTGCCAAGGTGATGTTTTCCTTTTCAACTGGGGTGGTGGAGAAAGTCCCAGACTATTAGAAACAAAAGCACTCGTTGCCCCTGAGAAGACTTCCCAATGTGAAGAAAATGCACATTTTCAAATGAAATAAAAATCCAGGCATAAATGTGACACAGACACCTGTGTGCAAGAGAAGTGGCAGGTCGTGCGCCAACCCACAGTGTCACATTCCCAACTAAGATGTGATCATGCATGTTTTTCTAACATATTCCAAGCCTCAGAGCATTTTCAGTTCTGCTTATTTTAGTAAACACTGTGTTGCATCTAGAGAGAAACTTAACCTCACTGTCATCTTTGTAGCTAAAATTTCATCATAATGTACCAAGACAACTTACATATATAGTTCTAAGGCATAGCCATCCAAGAAAACTGCAGGGACATCAATAGTGCAAATATTTTTAGTTATTTTAGGCTGCTAACCTGTAAAAACAAAACTGTGCTTCTTTTCACAACAAAAGGACCCAAATGTGTTTCACCTAGGGTTGCCATATTCCAGTTCCTCAAATCTGGATAGCCTAAATTGCCTATGATGCAAATGTATATTATATGCAAAGTAATTATATTGTACAATTTATACTTTGTACAAATTCAGTGCTTTCATTCTTTCATTGTTTTTCTACCACCTTGTCTCTGCCTTGGTAGGATTTATATGGTAAGCCCTGGTCTTAGTGAGTCAGCATAGTGTAATAGTTATAGTTGTAGATGTGGAACAAGGGGACCCACCTTCAGATCCCTGCTTAGTTACAAAGCTTACCAGCTGACCTTGGCCAATCATTACTCCTCAGCCAAACCTACCTAACGGGGCTGTTGTGAGGATAAATAGTAATTACGTTAAGAATTATGTAAAGCAGCCCTGTACCTTGCTGGTGCTGTACAGATTTATAACCTTAATCCTATTGACAATTTGTCACACACAGGTGTTTACAGTTGTAGTATTTTAATTTTTTTTGCCGTCAGAATTTGGCCAGCAGAACTGTTAGTGAAAACTTACCCATCAATGACAAGATCACAGGAAACCCTGCAAATGTTAGACTGTGATCTGATTCACAGGAAAAGAGTGCAGAGAAAAGAGAGCACAATACAAACAGCAGGAACTGTAGAAGGAAAAAAGAAAGCCTGGCTTCCTCAGCAGTACACATTAAATCGTTCATTTTAACCAGTAAACATTCTAGTTTAGCTTTCTTTATCCTATTTTCCTGACAATAAATGTGTTCATAGCTCAGCTAAGATGTCTGTGCTGCTACTCAACGACTGTTTGCTCCTGACTGCAGTTGAGGTAATGACCAATGTTTTTACTTTTTCCGTTGCACTTTCATCTCACCCCACTTCTTCCACCTTCTCATCCAAGAATGTTTATAATAATCTGCCAACTGAAAGTATACTTTGAAGTGGGCTTCTGTCTTTAAATAAGGCTGTGGACTGAATGAGGTGAGTGCCTCAGGCAGCAGCATCAGATGCTCCTGCTGCTGCTCTCTGTTCCCCTGCCTCCTGCCCTCAAACACTCCCTGAACCTCTATCTCCTGTCCCTTCTCTTTCCCATCCACTTGTTCATACACTATTGCTCCACCTTGTTGCTGCCCCCTCCCTGTACTCACACAGTAGTGGTAGCACCCACTGCTCCTCTTTATGGCTGTGACACACTGGTACCAGCATGTGCCTCCCAACCGCTAGCAACCGCACCTGCTCCGTCCCATCATGTTCCACATGGAGCTGGCGGGACCATGAAGGTACTTGTTAGGAGGACAGAGAGGTGGACAATGGTGGTGGAATCAGGACATCAGCAAGGTGGAGGGCAAAGAGACTTCACCCATTTCAAGCAATTGGAGACTGTGGGACAACACTCTCCACAAAACTCTAAGCCTAACGAAACTTCTTAGTCTATAAAGCACCACAAGACTCCTTGTTGTTTTGGCTTCAATGGGCTATGCAGCCAAATTCCTGGAAAAGTTGAAACTTGTTACTTTGTGTAAGAAAAAAAAATTCAAAGCAAGTACCAGTCTGAAGGGGCAGATTTTTTTACCCTTTAACCCCACTCTCGCACATTTCACTTCCACTGCTCTTCAATATGAATCCTTCCTAAACTAGAGTAGCTCTACCCATCTTGCAGCTACAGTTTTGTTTCCTTACTATGGGTTACACCATAGAAGGGAATGGAACAGATTCCTAATGAATACAAATAGATAAATCTCTATTTATCTATTTTTATCTATTTTTATCTACTATCATATCTATTTTTATCTATTTTTATCTATTTTTATCTATTATCATATTTATTTAGGTCTAACATCCATTTAACTTCATAGCACATATGTCTGCGCAAACAGCTAAAAAAGCTAGAGTGGTATAGTGGTTTGAGTCTTGGACTCTGGAAAACCAGAGTTTGAATCTTGCTTGGCAATGGAAACCTGTTGGGCAAGTCACACTCTCTCAGCCTCAGAGGAAGACAATGGCAAACCCCCTCTGAACAACTCTTTCCAAGAAAACCCCATAACAGGTTTGCCTTAGGGTCATCATAAATTGGAAATGACTTGAAGGCGGCACGACAACAACAAGCAGTTAAAAGTGCTGTACTTTTACTGTACTGTATCTGAAACAACTAAATGGGCTTAGTTCTTCCAAAAAGAAGTACCATATATTCATTATTTGAAACCATTTTCTAGAGCTCTGCTAATCCACAGCGAGCATCTCTCTGCTTCAATAACCTTCTTTCTATTTACCTATGCATTTATTAACTTTTCTTGTCTATCCCAATTCATGCTTTCCTTCTCATAGGCCCTTGCTCAGCTGCTCAAGGAGCTTGCGAAATGACAAGCAGGAACTTGGATTTTTGCAGAAATCTGGTAAAGATTAATTATATTGCTCTGCCAAGTCTCTTGCAGCGAAAACAATAGAGTCCATGAAACATTAAATACTAATAATTTTATTCTGACAATTTATCCTGCTTTGTCTAGATACTGTGTTACACTGCATTTCCTTTTATATATACCTATGACTCTGCTCCCTTGCTTTCTATGCTTTCTGTACAGGGAGATGTGTAAAAAATAGACTTCAGCTCTGCAGTCAGGCTAGGCTTCTCTCCCCCACTGCAATATTTACCTGAGGAACTGGGAGAATAGAAATCTCTACAAGACTTCACTCATTGGCCAAACATGAAAAGGCAGTTGCAGGCTCATTTCTCATAAAACAATATGAACTTTTTGCATGATGTCTTGGCTTCCAGAAGGACTAGATACTTTTTTCTTCCATGACAGCTGAGTTTTAGAAAGCTGATGGACCAAACAGATATCAGATAGAACATCTAGCATCCAGGTAGAATCTGGGCAAGTTTGCAGTAGGGCAAGCTTACTTCCAGCCATAAGGGCCTAAATATCCTATAGGCACCAGATCCTGTCTGATCTTGAAAACTAAACAGGGTCAGCCCTGGTTAGTACTTAGATGGGGGACTGACAAGGAATACCAGGTGCTGTAGACTGTATTTGGGAAGGAGGGAACTGGCAAAACCACTTCTGTCTATTACTCGCTTAAGAAAACCCTGTTAAATGAATGGGGTCAACATAAGCTGAACAGTGACTTGAAGGCACAGACATGCACACTTTCAGTCATGTTCCTTAATGGTCATCTTCAGTTATGGACAATGTTAACATGATAAATCCCATGGGTAGTGAAAGTACTTACCCATGAAAGCACTTACCCATGATGGCAGTCCAAAATGGTGCTTACTCATGCATGGGCCCTTATGCAAGGACTGCCTGCATACTAATGTAGGTGCATGTTTAGCAGGCAATTTATTGGCCTTGAACCTCTTAGGCATACTTTGGTAGTAAGGCCTCCTGAACCCAGCAGGCCTTACCTCTGAATCTACATGCACAGGATTGCACTGTTCAGTGTTATACGAGATGCATATAACTATGCTACAAGCAATATTGCAAAGAAAGCCTATTTGAATCAGTTTAGCAGAGAGAGTTTTGGACTGGGACTGGGATCACCTGGATCCGAATCCCAATGTCTGAATGGCACACCCAGCCCTGATGTTTTTGAAATGCCCTCAAAAAAAAAAGATTGGATAGCATCCTGCTTGCTGTCTTTTCCAAAGTGACTGGAGACCATTATTTTTCTTAAAGCTTTTGGTAATCACCACTGTCTTCACCTTCATTTGAAATTATAAACTGGGTTAGATCTCACTATTGTTTTCATTAGGACAATTTTCTCCTTTTGTCTGTTTCATTGGCTTTGTTATATATGCTGTTCATTATCTTGCACACTGCTATGACTTTTTTCCAATAAACCACCATACAAAAATCATTCAAAAATAAATAAAAAATAAACAATGAAATCCAAGGTTGAGTTATATTTAGGGGCTAAGGTACCAAGACAGATGGTTCTGTAAAAGAGGTCTTTAGCAGTAAATCGATTTTAAAATCTTGTAACCACCCAGTTATCACCACATGCCCCAGATTAAAATTCTCACAGATGGTCTGTCTTTAACCTGAAATAAATAGAACCCCTTCTGGTGAATTGTGAATGGAGTTCTCTGAAAGGGCACTGTTGTATTCATGAACATCTAACTTGGGTCAGAGCCTTGAAGAACATCTCTTTGGAACATGCCAAGGTATATCAGCGAGCCAGGCCTGTACATTCCACAGTTTCTGCTCTTCCTTAAACCACCAACTAGAACATGTTTATATGAATAAGATTTCCCTGTTTCTGAGGAAACTCCACTCACTGCTTCTTAGATAGATTTAGATAATGGAAAGATAAGAACACATACTTTATTCTGGGCTATGAGAAGGATTTGTGTCCACTGTACAGAAATATCTGTATACAAAACCAGGTGTATGTAGATGGTGATATTGGTTCCCTCTACACAACAATGCCATATTTCTAATAATCATTCAACCTTCAGTAAAAAAAATTTGAAATCTCAATGTGACACTGCTAATATCCAGTGTCCATGTGGCTTTATTATGAATTGCCTTATACTGCTTTCCAATATCTCTCCTAATATTTTAAAAATTATTTTTATCATCAAATGAACTCATATTTAAAATAAGCCTGTAATTGCTTGCGTGTAGGCATTTTTTACTGTTCATTACCATTAATTATCAGTAAATGAAAGACAAAATTAACAGATGTGCTTGTTATTTAAAACGATCTTCAAATATCTAAATCAGATTGTTCTTTGATATTTGAAATGTGTTGATTAATTATGTCCCCCACACACAAAAAAGCCCCTCAGAAACCATTTAGATTTTAGAATGTTCTAGAAGAATGCTTGAAAAGGCCAGTTGTGTGAAGTACAGCCCTCTGCTTCCCTGCCAGTCTTCTTAACTTGCTAGCTCTCTCATTTTCTGGAGATTGTACATGGAATGTCCATCCTATGTGTGGTGTTGGAGAGGTGAATTTTGAACAATCCACACAGCCACGCTCCAAGGAAGAGCCCAAAAATGCCTGAGGCTGAATTTCAACAGCACGTCAACAGATCACCATGATCAACCTTCTACTGTGAGGACTGCATTTCAACTCAGGAGAGAACAGAGAAGTGTGGTGGAGGGCAGATGATGTCATCATCCCTGCTCATCAATATGTCTCAGCATTTTGACCCTGTGAGGCCTAGCTCTCCTACAACACTGGTCATTTCCTGCCAGGTGTCACCTCAAGGCACTGATTCTGACCCAGGCAAGGAGCTGGCAGTCAGATCAGTTACCTGCCAGATCAGCTGTAAAGGCAGAGATGTTGGAGAGTGACCCAGGTCATCATATCATTCCAGCAACACCTGTCATGCCCTGCCTTGGAGACCCTGACAGTGAGGAAGAGGATTCTGAGTCCAAGGCAGATGTTTCCCCAGAAGCTTGCTCAGGAGAAGATAACAGACAACAGCAGGGACCAGAGCAAGGGGAACAAATATCAGAGGATGAGATAACAGAGTATCTCATCTCTTTCTTACCATACAAGAAAGAGGGGCTTTGCTGCGCAGCGCATTTAAGTAACAAATGAGCTCTAATGAGGGAAAACTTGTGGCAACAGCATTAGGAAGATAAAAGGCTGGCAGCTGGCCCTTCCATTCCAAGGTCAGCAACTGATCTCCCCCATCGTTGAAGCACTGCACCGTGTTCTCTTGCATCCGGACTACCTTGAACCTCTGCCTGTTTAAGCATGACTTGGATTTGCCCTGTGGATTTGTTTACTCTGGAACCTGGACTTTGTTTTTGACAACCCCCACTCTTGCCTTGTGAGTAAGCCCTGCTCCTGCTGATTAATTGCTGGGTCTGCCCTGGACACAACTGCACCTCCCACTCTCCCTTTCTTCACCAATCCACATCCACAGGAAAATTTGCTCCAACCAGCATTCTGTACCTGTCACTCTGTCTTCATACACACTCCAAATCCCATACATCTAATACTATGATACCGAAGTGTTACCCTGATTTCTGGGGGTCCTGGGAGGGACACCTAAGTGCGCTCCAAATATCACTAAGTTGGGGAAATTAGCAAGGAGCACAAGCTAGCAATACAAGAGGCAGGGTAACGTAGCGAGATCTTTAACCCTATGTTTACGGGGTCAGGCCACAACAAGAACTAGGCAAGTTGTTCAATTAAAAGATTTTATTAAACTTTCCTTAATTTAGCAAACGACACATGCACTCATGCACTCATCCAAGAACTATAGAAGCAGAAAGTGAGGGAAATTGATAGGGGTTTTCAGAGGGTTTCTGGGGTGATACTCCACCTGATCCTGCAGTCCGGAAAAAGAGAAGATAGAGATCGAGGCTTGGGATCGTGGTTTCCCAGCACGTGGAGGCTGAGGGGAGGCTCACTGAACAGAGCGGCAGCAGTTCAGGATGCAAGGCATGAACATTTCGACAAGGAGCTCAACCTTGGGGTTTTTATAGGGAAGATTGTACCTGGAGGCTAGCCCTCTCCCAAGGAGAACAATAGGCTTTTTAGTGGAGACAAAGCCTCCGAAAGATCAAAATTAGAATTGATGAGATTTGGCCAGCACTGCCAATTATTAGAACAGTATGTAGATGAGGAGCGCTTAGCGTTTGTATAGAGCAAGCAGTTCGGGGCTGAGAGCCCTTGTATTTGCTTAATGGTTGGCTATGTCTGGAAGGCACTACCGGCTGTGCAACAGATAGTTGTTTACTGGCCTATACCTAGCGTGCATAACTAAGGCCATGTGGCCGTGCCTGCCTACACAGGCTTTCCGTGACCCAATCAGACACATGGAGTTCATTTTATGGAGTGTCATGTGGAAATATTAATCATAACCAATATGAAATTGTAGACCTCGGGCTGGGGCCAGATAACCACAGTAACAGAAGCACAACCCAGGTTTGCATTGCAGAAATAATAAAGAGGAAACAGAGGTAGTCTCCAAGCTCAACAACTACCCTTTTAAGACTTTCCACTCAATCAGTGAATAATAAATGGAGATAAAACACAAAGCTTTGAAATAAAGAAGGGGGTATGGCAGGGATGCCCGTTATCACCATTATTATTTATAGCAGTTTTAGAGGTATTACTGCTAGTAATAAATGAAGATCCACAAATAAAAGGATTAAAAACAAAAAGGAAGGAGATAAAGTACAAAGCCTTTGCAGATGATGTAATAATATTTCTTGAGGAACCACAAGATTCAGTACAGAAGTTGAAGGAAATCCTGCAAAAATATGGACAAATAACAGGATATAAGATAAATAAAGAAAAAACTAAGATTATGACATTAAACATATCAAAAAAAGAACAAGAAAATTTGGAAAAGAGATCAGGATATCAAATAGTAAAGAAAATAAAAGATTTAGGAATAAATATGACAAATAAAAATCAAGAATTATTTGATAACAATTACGAGAAGACATGGAAGGAGATTCAAAGCAAAATTGAAAAATGGACAAATATGAATTTATCTCTACTAGGAGGATTAAATGCTTTTAAAATGTCCCTATTGCCTAAGCGATAGGGACATTTCCTGTTCCAAATTTTCCAGTTCCTGTTCCAAAATTTGCCAATAATAGGAGAAGAAAAGATCTTTATAGAATGGGAAAAAAGGCTACAGAAGTTTATCTGGCAAGGCAAGAAACCAAGAAGAAGATTTAAAACATTACAAGACGCAAAGGAGAGAGAACGTTTTGATGTGCCATTGCTGAAAATATATTATCAAGCATGCTGCTTAGAAACAATTAAAGATTGGATTCAAGTAGAGAACACAACAATAAAAGAAGTTGAAGGGACAGAAAATAGATTTGGTTGGCACAGATACTTATGCTATGATAAAGTAAAGGTGAATAAAGACTTTAACAATCATTGTATCCAAAAGTCTCTATTGAAAGTGTGGATACAAATAAAACACAAATTTTATAGAGGACTTCCAATGTGGACCTCACCCCACGAAGCATTTAATATTGTTCCAACAAAGCAGGGAAAATTATTGATGTATCAAGAGCTATTGAAGAAGGATGATACAAAGTTAAGAATGAGTACAGAAGAGGACTTAAAAGAGCAAGGCCATGAAATTAACTGGTTCCCATGGAGACAAATAAAAGAGAAATTTAAAATGGATCAAAAAGTATACATGTTTGAAAGAAATGAAAACGAACTGGATGTATGGATGAAAGGGGACCAGAAAAAGAGAATTTCCAGATTTTACAAAATATTGTTACAAAGAGAGATGGAACTAGAAACTGTTAAAAATAACATGGTTAGATGGGGCAACCAATTGAGTTGGATACATGGGCGAGGGTATGGAAGACAGATGTAAAATTTACACCAAGTTTGAATTTAAGAGAAAATTTTTATAAAATGTTATATAGATGGTACATGACACCTGTAAAACTGAAAAAAATAACAAGAAATGGGAATGGAAAATGTTGGAAATGTGATGAGAAAGAGGGATCTTTTTTTCATATGTAGTGGACCTGTAAAATAGCAAAAAAGTTTTGGAAAGAAATACATGATGAAATTCAAAGAATGTATGGTTGTAACTTTGAAATGAAGGCAGAACTTTATTTGTTGAATATGTTAGGGCAACAAAGAGAAGTAAGATCTCTTCAAAAGACATTGTTATATATAATAACTGTAGCAAGATTGACTTATGCTCAACATTGGAAAGATGGAAAATATATTGACATAAGAGAATGGAAATTCAAAGTCCTGGATATGGTAGCAACAGAAAAGCTAACTTTTTCACTTAAAAATAAGCCAATCCAGGGCTTTGAAAGAGAATTGCAAGAAGTATTGAATTGGATAAAAAAATGAAATAGGGGGAAAGAAAGAAAGGCTGTGAGAAAGGAGGAAGACAAAATGAAATGATAAAAGATAAATTGTAAATAGTTACATATAAGCTAAAAGTAATAGTATACGATTGTTATAAAATGGAGATGATGTACGGAATGTTTTTATGGAATGGAATGTTAAACTCAGATTCAACTGGGAAAATTGATGTCTGGAAGCGGGGAGGGTTTTTTAATTGTTTTTTCATTAAAAAATTTAATAAAAAATAATTTAAAAAAAAAAGACTTTCTACTCCATAGAAGAAAAACAACCAATATTTTACAACACATGGTTTACGTTTATCATTAATTCTACCCAGAACAAAGACTTTATGTCTTCTGCACAGTTTCATGGGAACTTGTGGAAAGATCTACCAAGATGAGATGTACATGTATGTTCTTTTAGACTTTATTCCATCTCAGACCTAGTTGGAACAAGTTGATCAGTGGAGGTTTTTCGTAGTTCTAAAGACTTTTCTCTTTGACAGGATCCTACTTGATTCAGACCTTTGAGGAGATCTCCTCTGAGGTAGAGATACGGGGCTGGGAAGAACCTCTTATAGACCTTAAGCATCCTGAGTGCTTATCCTGAGTGCTTATCTCACAAACATCTTGCCTTCACCTAGCTCTAACTCTGCAGATCACATCCTAAGCCCTGTCTCAATCCCCAGTACACTTTCCAAGCCTCAAGGGTAAAGGACCCAGAGCAAAGGAGTCAATGGTAGGGGGGCTTTCACTGGGCTCTCAGGAAGACACTGTCCTTGAAGTCACCTTGGGAGGAAGGGAGAAGTTTAGCCCATGGTAGCCCATCACATGACCAAGAAGAGGAGTTGCTAGTGAAGTTCAAATAGATTAATCAGAATCATCACATGAAATACATTAGGTGGGGATTTAGAAGGGAACCTGTATATAAAAGAGAAAGAATTAGTATAATAGTGGAAGTTTCAAAAAATGGAGGTTAAATAAGTGTACCACTGCAACCCAGTTATGAAATTCTCATGCTCTGAAAGGGTTTTTCCAGCACTTATGAGTCCAGAGCCTTTAAGGCAGAGGTGAAATTTGTGTCCCTCTAGATATTGTTGGATTGCAACTTCCATCAGTGAGAGTCAGCAAAACCAAGCCTGTGATGAACTTTTTTCCCCTCAGGCATTTATTTGTACAGTTGGGTTGAATCAGAGTTCCTGGCAAAATTTAGAGGTTCGTGGAGAAAGGTCAATGGGTCCTTGGCAAGCTTTGTTGGCAACACTGGTGGCCAAGGACAATGCACCAAGCAGCCCCAGGTGACAGGGAACTATAATCTTAATTTCCCACAATACCACAGAAAGATGGCATACTGGTGTCTTTGTGGGAAATGGCAGTGGTTGCAAGATCTAGCCACTTAGATTAATGGGCAGAATATTTCTTTAAGTGGGCACTAGGACAGCATCCGCTGTGGAACTGCCCAGTAAATTAGGAGCCCAGCAGCTAGCCAGGGATACCCCATATAGAGGCCAGTCTTGAGCTGAATAAATGCATTCTTTTTTCAAGTTCACTGAAAGTCACTGAGCTCTGCCCTGACTGACAAAAATTGCTTTCATCTACCAAAAGTACTCTGGCCTCCACCATTACCTACTGAAAAGGGGGTGATAATGCCCATGTATCAGAGGGACACTGATTTCAAGAAATGGCAACCCTCAGTCACAGAAACAGAAGGTACAAGTTGTGAAGCAACTAAATTGAACTAAATTGAAAAGGAGGAGGAGCCAAGGGAAGGCTTTCCATTACAGGAACTAAAGCAGGTACTTGGATTCTCCCCAATGGACTATCACTTTCTACTAAACCTCAAGCAGAAGGGCTCTAGCTCAACGTTTGGAAGATCTGTGTTTAGCCAAGTGGCTAACAATCCTATTTTTTACTCTCATGAGCCATCACTCTGTTGAAATGAATTTGCATGACATTGAAGTAGGTGTGGTTCCTCACCCCTCTCTCTTCAGACTGAAGGAATGAGGATCCTTTGCCATTTATCAACTAATCTTGGGTCCCATCTTCACCTTATGACTCCCTAGGCATCCAACTTGTGATGGTGGTAAAATCCAGATAGACAAAGTTAACATCAACACTCCACTTGAACATTCTTAAGTAGTGGAATTTCAGGAAACTTATATGACAAATGAGAAGGCTCTCTGGTAATCTATCAGGCTATTCATTATGTGCAGTCATAGATATATAAACATATATAAGCCCCTTAATGAAAAACACAGATATGACAATGTCTGGGCACTTTGCTTTCCTCGCCCTACACTATGTTGCATGTAAGGCATCATGCATTAATTATGTTAGTGGATATGTTACACAAGTTTTACCTCCATCTCTCTGACTGTTTAGCGGGCTTCTTAATAGTTAACACATAGGCCCTTTCTGCATAAGGAAGTTAAAACGGCCCAAGGCATCCTGGCATGGAGGTCGTCCGCACCTTGGATCGGACTAGGTCCAGACTACTTACCTTAACTCCGCACCTTAGTCTGATCTAAAACGCCCCGAAGTGGTCCTCCAGTGCACTAAGTGAAGAACGGAAAAATCTGGTCTTTCAATCTTCTGGAGCGCGCCATTGCGGTTCCTGCTGACTTATGCAGATGCACAGGCTCACACCAATGCTAGCCTGCAATCAGTGGAGGGCGGGCTGTAGGTGTGGCCAGCATCAGCGGCTGGTCTGGACCCACAAAGAAACAGGAAGCCGCCATTTTCAGCCAGAGCAGTGAGGATCTAAAGACCTGCACTGCTCCGATTCGCCCTGGACTAATGGAGGAGCCCTGCAGAAGGGCTCAAGGGAAAGTCTGCGTTACTTCGGACCCAGAAGAACTGGTAAGTAACAGCACAGAGTGATTCACTCACCTTGTGCAGAAAGGGACAAAAAGGAGCATGACCAACAATATAGTTTAGCCATTTATCTATTAAGAAATACAGTTCGCTCTTCACATTTGCAAGTTTGATTTTCACAGATTTTATTATTTGTGAGTTTCTTCAACCCCTCCCCCCGCACTCATTTTCCAGAGGAACCTTCCTTCTCAGTGGCTCCATTCAGGCTATGTAGCCCTTTAAAAAACCCACTGCTGGTCCTCCTTGTCCTCCATCAACTGCTGCCTGGCTAGCTAAGGATGGCTCACAGCCCAATTTATTAGCACAACAAACCCCTCTCCCAATGCCTTCCACACCCAAGAAAGGAGATGGGTGAGAGAGATGAAGTATAGAGCCACCATACCAAACCACCCCCTTTACCTCTCCTTTCCCTGACCTGGTTTGGACACTGGGTGTCAATTCTCCCCACAATACTTTTGTCTCCTTCTCATAAACCCACACATTTTGAGAGTTGTGATTTTTCCACTTTTGTGGGGGTCCTGTGCCCCATCCCTAGCAAGTGTGGAAGGCTGACTATTCTTCTGCTGAAGAATTGCATATCTCTAAACAGGCATCTGTGAACTCACAGGCATCCAAAGGTTAATATCCTTGGGCGTTGTTAAATCTAACAATATGCATTACATAGCTTACACATTCATTATGGATCTCCATTAAAATCAGAATACGAAATGTATTTATTGTCTAGATATTTCTATTACCAACACTATTTATGAGCATGTGTCATGGGCTTCCAGGATCTAGACTCAGACTCAAACTCTGAGGCCATTTCCGCACTAGCCCGTTATAGCGCGATGATTCTACTTTCAACATCCTCCGGAATCCTGGGGTTTGTCGTTTCGGGAGGGGGCAGCCGGCCAGCCCCTCCCAAAACTGCAAACCCCAAGATTCCAGAGGATGTTGAAAGTTGAATCATTGCGCTATAACAGGCTAGTGCAGAAATGGCCTGAAGCAGCAGAACCTGCTCTGAGCCCTGGCACAGAAACTACTACAATAGAACCTGCAGAGCAGACAGTACCACCACCACCATCACCCCCATGGACAGAAATGTCAGCCCCAGCAGGCAGCTCTGCTCATTCTGACACAGAGAATGATCTAACTATACCTACCTTCACCCAGTGTAGACATCAAAAAGGTCTCCTGCGTCGCTCTCAGTGAATTTATGCCAAGCACCAATTAATCAGGCACCAGCTGTGCTGACCCTGGAGCCTATAAGAACTGAGCCTTTCCCCTCTAGCCTTTGTTAGCAATCAACTAACCATTTCTTCTGTGCATGCTTCTGTTTGTTTCCCTTGCCTGTGTTTCTGCCTTTGACTTATGTTTGTTTCTGCCTGCCTCTGATTTATGGACATTGTTGAGACCCTTATTGCTTCTCATTTGCAAAGCTGTTTCCTTTCTTCAGTAAACTGACCACTTAAATTACTGCTGAGTTTCTGACCTGTGATTGTTATCAGCATCTCCTGGCTGCCAGCCCAGACCAAGCTCAGACAGCATGCTTGGGTAGTTTATCAGTTAGCATAACTTGAAGGCTATGTTGCAGCCTTCTCTTTATACGTTGAGGACTGCCAAAGCAGTCTGATTGCTACCCTCCTCTTCACTTTTTTTCTCTCTCTCTAGCCTCCACCCAGCCTATCAGCCGTCCTATATGATCCAATCAAAACAAAGACCTGACAATGCCCTGTTTATGTCATTCAATCAAAACAGAGATCTTAAATATGACTTCATTCCAGGTACAGCACAGTCTTTGACTGCCTACTGTCCTTATTACATCAGACACTGCACTGCTGGGAGGTTTATTAGCAGTTAAATCTGCTCATAACTCACTGTTGATAGAAATGCAGGCCTTCTCATCTCTTTGTTGACATTTGAGCAGGTGTTCTGCCCAGCATTAGCCTGTCTCTTTGTTCCCAATGATAGAGAAGTCTGGAAGCCTGAGAATGATGGGGCTTAAAGTAGCATAGAATAATATAAAGGAATCAAGACCAGACCTCTACAGAGTTTCCCCCAAATGCCCTTGGAGTTACTAGCCTCCTTTGATATTGACATCCATTTGTAAAATAGACTTTTAAGCTGGTGCCTGGAAATTAGGATACCAGTCTTGAGAAGCAACCTGGGACACTTATAGGCATGGAGAATGGAACTGATAACAAAGTAAGCAGAACCCACTTTGGATAAATAACAGATAAGTGCTAAGTGACTGATATAGTAGAGGAGTTACTATGTGACAGGGACAAGGTGCATGCCCTGACACCTGAAGTTGACCAAATCTTACATTGAAGTGATGTAACTTAGTATGCTAATTCATTTTCTTATGGAAAGTATAAATGCGTACGCCTTTCTTTGTTCTGGCACATCTAATTTGTGGAACTATTACCAGATATCAAATCTTGCTTTTGGTCCAGGCTGAACAAAAGTTTTTCTTTTTCTTTCTTTCTTTTTTTTTGTCTTGAATCTCCCATTGATGAGTAACTTATTGGCTTCATTGCACTGCAGTGAAAACCTACCCATTGTCGCTATCATCAGTAACACAGACAAACATAACTTTCTTATTCTCTGCACCTTATACTCTATGTCCTATATTCTATAGTTTATCTTTTGTACTCTATAGGTGTATTTCCAGCCTCAAAGTTGGCAGCCAAATCAGCCTTGACTGCAACAGCCTTGACTGTTAAAGAGACCATGGGCTAGACATGCTTTCTTACCTTGCATATTTATTGTGAGAATAAAAATCTAGGGGAGGAGGAATATGTGGCGTTCTGAACGCAGTGGAGAAAATGCAGGACATTTAATTGTTTCTCATTCATTGTGGTTATAAAAGATTCAAAGATAATAGATTCTGAGTCGAGTTGAGAAATGTGTCGGATAGGATGATGCAGACATATAAGAATAACCTATCTGCAACCTGGTGCCCTCCAGGTATTTTTGAACATGTACCATCAACCTCAACTGTCTCGACCAATGGTAAGGCATTATGGGACTTGTAGTCCAAAACAGCTACAGGGTACAAATTGAAGAAGACCATGGAAGGTCATAATGACCTCTTATGGGTTACATCTCTGAGCAGAAAAGTGTAAGGTCTGACTGTATGACTATTCCAATACTACTTCTTAAGCAATTTACTGCCTCCTGATATAGTGTAGCCTCTGACTTGAAGAGACTGAGCCAATTGTTTCAGGCCTATCAATGACTATTAGTCACAGCAATGGAATTTCATAGAATCATAGAGTTGAAAGAGACCACAGGGGCCATCAAGTCCAACTCCTTGCTATGCAGGAACACCCATCAAAGCATTCCCAACAGATGGCCATCCAGCCTCTGCTTAAAAACCTCCAAAAAAGGAGATGCCACTGCACTCCAAGGCAGCACATTCCACTGCCAGACAGCTCTGACTGTCAGGAAGTTCTTCCTGAGGTTCAAGTGGAATCTCCTTTCTTGCAGCTTGAATCCATTGTCCTTGTCCTAGTCTCTGGAGCAGCGGAAAACAAGCCCGCTCCCTCCTTTCCACATTCAGAAACAGGGTATGTAACAAATTCTTGCTTCTAGGAGGCAACAGAGGGGCTGATTGTCTTCACATACCATCTTCCCAGAGTATCTTTGGCTGGCCACTATGGCAAACAGAATACAGGGCTAGATAGACCCTTGGACTCACCACCGGCAGAGCAATTTGGATGCGCTTAGGAATTATTGTCAGGTACTGATAATTTGGTCAACTGAAAACTAATACGTTAGTTCCATTTTCTTTTATTCTATTCCTTTCCTCTCCTTCCTTTTTACCATGTGTGCAGGAAATCTGATGAATTGAACATAAAAAGGGAGCAAGCTGAGACACTTATTACTTATTTAGTAAGCTCTCCTGAACATGAGCATCAATAATAACAAGGCTATAAGGTAGAGAATGTATGCCATGTAGCAAAGGAAGCTAGAATACAATCTCAAGAAAATGTAAGTCATCATATTTAGGGGTGGGGTGGGTGGGGGTTTAGAAAGTGTGTGTGCATGCATGCGTGCGTGTGTGTGCATATGTTCCTAGCAATTCCAGTTCAAAATATTATGCACTTGTCTATTTATTTTGCTGAAGACAGCTTTAACCCCACTTTATAACTCTCCTGAAGCACTCTGTTGACACATCATCTGTTTGCATTTCATTAATGTATTTGCATTCATCTACAGAAAGGAAAGAATCACTTTTTTACCAAAAGTAAATCTTGGAAGGACTCAGCTATTATCACCTAAACAAACATTTTAAACTTTTTTTTAAAAGTTGCATTACGCTCCTTCCTCACCTCCAATCATACCAATCTAAGTCTGTCTTCTGTTTTGTGCACAAGTTAAAATTGGTCATCATCCGTCCCCACAAAAGACACACACGCGCGCGCACACAGAGTTGTCCTTTACAATATGTTTAGCAGCCTGGCAATGACATATTAAATGATAAAATATTGACCAAGATGCTCTTTTCTCATTTTCATTTTTGATGTCTATCGTATAACTTCCTTTCCCTTTGTAATACACCTTGGGCAGCCAAGGAAGATCAGCAGGCTTCCTAAAAAGTAAGAAATATGAGGATTTGTAGGTATCTTACGGTACAAACTCCACCAAGTTCAATGACAAATGCTCTCAGGTAAGTGTAGGATCACAGACTTGGGGCTTTTCTGCACTGCACTATTATAGTGCTATTATTCCACTTTCAACATCCTGTGGGATTGTATTCTACTGAGGCCAAAGAGCTCTCTGGCTAAGAATTCTAAATGCCCCTCTCTAAACTGCAAAGCCTAGGATTCCACAGTAGTGCAAAAAAGCCCTTGTACTCTGTGGTTTTGCTTGTGGCTTCTGCAATTGTCTTTGGAACATCTCCACCACAAATGGTATGTGCTGCACTGAATCATGAAGAATCCATTTTCATGGTATGTTCCAGCAATTTCATAAGCCTCCCAAGCTGAAGGTTTGCAAATTGAAACATCTTTTTACATTGGTTCTTTTTTTTCTGGTGAAACATAACCTTCCTTTCAAATGTAATTTCCCACATGGAAGGAAGCATAAAATTGTACAAAACTGAGGTACATTCCATGTATTCATCAACTCACATTTGATGAGCTATACTGCTTTTTAAATAGCATAACTGAGGAAATCTATCTGCTGGCAACATATGGAGCTAGATTTCAACAGATACCATGGACCATTAAGAGATGCAGAATGCAGATTTTTTTTGTGTGTCTATCTAGATAGACAGATATTCATATTACCAACCTGGTTTTCTCCCCTGTGCCATGATTAGTACGCTCTAACAAGAGCTAGGTCTCATGTCTGAAGGTAAATGTATGGCTAAGCCGTTTTTGTGGTAGGTTTAAATCCATGCCTGTGCATGACAATTGTCTTGCCTCTTATTAGTTTCAGGCACACACAGCAATGCTTCACTACATCAGATTTATGCTAATTTTCCAGAGAAGTATGTTGAAAAGATTTGCTGCAGCAATTTATGACCTTTCTTAACTATAAACGGGGTTATTTTTAGTTGAGTCGATATATTCCAATGTGCCTTTAATAACAGGGTCGGAAAAAAGAAGCTTTGAAACTACTGTATTTTTACAGGAGGTAAGTCTTTGTAAGACCTTTATCTCTGCTTATTATAATAAATTAAAAAGTAACCAGAAATGCACTGCTTTTGTTGCAAATACATTTTCAGGACTTTAAAAATGCCTTTGACCCCACACTGGGAAGTTTCCTCCCCCTGCTCCTATCCCATTGAAATCTTAAAAAGCTGTTTCTCTCTTGGAGTCAGGAAGGGTGGTTTTCTAAGGCCATTTCCACACTAGCCTGTTATAGCGCGATGATTCCACTTTCAACATCCTCTGGAATCCTGGGTTTTGCAGTTTCGGGAGGGGCCTCCCGGCCCCTCCCGAAACTGCAAACCTCAGGATTCCAGAGGATGTTGAAAGTGGAATCATAACAGGCTAGTGCGGAAATGGCCTAAGATAAGTTAATGGATTAGGAGGCAAACCAGGAAATAGTTTTGCAGGGCCATGTGCTGACAGGAAAATGACAATAATGAACCAAACAAAATTAAATTAGTTCCAAGTACAACAGGCTACTAGTTGAAAGGACTGGCAATTGGTATGATTGATAACCAGTTGCTCCATTCCTCCAAGGACAATGGGCTGCCATTTTGTAAGCCTTCACCCTCTTTTGCTGTCATTTAAAACTCTCTGTATGTGTGTGTGTGTGTGTGTGTGTGTGGTTCAAGCCATTTTAATATGCTGTCTGAAACTTAAATCCCTTTGAAAATGAAAAGCAGTGTCTGACAGAGGGAGGCAATAGGTGCTCTGCTGCTTTCTAACGGATGCCACACTGAGTGTAAGAACAAACAGAAATAAACCTCTCCTTTGACAGGTTGTCTCCAACACCTCATCATGGGGAAGTGCTAACATGGCGACAGGTGCAACAGTGAAGCAGAGGGCTGCCAGAGTGAAAACTGGAGAGGGTTCCTGCATCTTTAATAGTTTTGTAGAAGAGGGATTTTCAGCAGGTGTTGTTTGTTACACAACCAGGTAGCAAGCAACACCTGCTGAAATGTCCTCTTCCACACAACCATTAAAGGTGTAGGAGCCCTCCCCAGTTTTTACTCGAGCAACTCTAAGCTGTAGGCCTGCTTTCACAGCTGAGAAACGGGACAAGTCCCCTTATTATGGCATCAAATTGTGCAGTCACTTCCTCAGAGATCTGTGTGATTGGAACACTGACCTACGCAAGCAACGCATGTAGCCACTCATGGAGATTTTTATTTATTCTCAGCCCTCTTTCTCCATCCAGACAATGAGGCTCCCAAGAAAACCTATTGTCTTCTGACAACTTCAATGGCCAAGCCTGTCTCTACAGTTGAGTTGGCTCCAGCAAGTTATGTCTCTGTCAGTTTGGAACGCTGGCAGGTTTCCCATAAGCCATTTGTGTGAACAGAATGTTGGACGACGCAGACCTTTGGTCAGATGGCTCTTTTCAGGTTCTTATGAATTCCAGCTTTAAAATAAGCAGAATATATAGCACAGCTGAGAATGGATGATTGGAAAGAAATGTCATTCCCTAGAATTGTGTGAAGCAACTGCCTTGGCTTTTATAGCACAAACTCTATTTTTTAAAAAAGGACTCCAAGAGGGTGTGGCAAGAGGGTGTGGCATGTGTGGGATAAGGGAGCTCTCTTTCTCCCATTTCATTCCAAAGATTATTATTTTTAGCACTACAATTACATTTAATGTTAATTTACATTAGTCTGTAGTACAGGGAGAGCCAGCATTGTGTAGTGGTTTGAGTGTTGGCCTGTAACTCTGGAGACCAAGGCCATTTCCGCACTAGACTGTTATAGTGCTATGATTCCAGCCAGCCCCTCCCAAAACTGAAAACCCCAGGATTCCATTGGATGTTGAAAGTGGTATCATAGCGCTATAACAGTCTGGTGCAGAAATGGCTCAGGGTTCAGTTCCCCACTCAGCCATGAAAACTCACTGGGTGACCTTGGGTGTGTCACATACTCTCAGCCCCAAAAACCTCTGACCTTAGGGTCACCATAAGTTGGGAATGACTTGAAGGCACACAGCAACAACAACTATAGTACAGGTCCAGGAGTGCACAACAACTGTGAGTGGGTGAATGAAAACCAGGGTGGGTGAATGAAACCGGGACACACCTGCTCAGACAACATTAGTGTAGTCAAGATGGCAAAAGGTGTTAGTGAGGAAGAACACACAGACTAGGATAGGCAGCAGCAGTTTGCTTTGGCTAAGCCTACAGGGAAGGACAAGAGGAGAGGAGGGAACAAGGTTCTGCCCCATCACCTCTTTTTGTCCTTGGTGAGTTCATCAGGTACCAGCTATTCTTGCCCTTTGAATTCAGTGTGCAACAATGGAAATAAGCTGAGGACACAAGGAAAATGTAGAAGGAAGAGAGAGAAACTGAGACATTTTAAAAGCAGATGAAAAGGAGGGATGGCAGATGATTAACTGGGTTTGTGTCCCTGTCAAAGCAGAATAATTGGAGAGGATATGGTATTGGCCTTCCATGGGATCTTAGAGGGCCTTACTTCCCCTGCCATTCCCTCTGGATTTTTTCACTTAAAAAAAAGTATAGAAATCCACTACAAAGGCCCTTAACAACCATATTTTAGGGCTTACCTGGGCTGTTTTGAGCTCCACTGAGGCCCCTTTTCTGGTTTACTTTCTGGTTAGAAAAGAAAAGCTTCTCATAGGCATAACCATCCACCACTACCACCACTGATCCTCAAGAAAGGACAAAATTTTCCCTTATGCCTAGTGAGAGGTATGGGGAACATTTTTAATTATCTCTGTCCAAAAGTAAATAAATATATAAAAAAGCATGAAGACTGGAAGGATGGGAGGTAGAGTTCATGTGGCTTACGATGCATACTTTCCTGAAATCTTCTATTATTGTTGTTGTTTTGTTTTCTTTTGTCTAATAAAAGCTCAAAAGTGGCACACATGAGCCCTCTTCCCATTGCTATCCTCATAACAAGCCTTTGAGGTAGGTTAAGCTAAGAAATCATGACAGGTTTACGGTCACCCAGTGAGCATCATGGCCAAGTGAAGATTTGAAGCCAGCTCTCACAGCTCCTAGGCCAACTCTCTAACAGTTTCTGATTCCCTCTGTATACAATTATCTGGGAATAGATCCCCATTGATCTCAAGGGGGCTGCGTTCTGAGTAAAAATGCATTGGGTTTCACTTTAAATGTTTTTTGTAAAAAAAAATGGGGAAAAGTATGAGAGGGTGAATTGAAAATTAATGGGCTCATCATCATATTTTTACTTAATGAGTTACTTGGCAGACTTGAAAGGTGTTTCTATCTGTGGTCACTGAACTCCACCACACCGCCTCAAGCACACCCAATTTCATCTGGTTTTGGAGGTTGGACCTACTCAGTACTTGGATAGGACACCATCTAGGAATACTGGGGATTTCCTTATAGAATACACAGAAAAAATCTGCTTGAAACCCAAGAGAGCTGCTGCTAATCAGAATTAAGGATACTGGGTTGGATGGACCAACAGTAGGGATTCAGCATGAGGCAGCTTCCTGTGTTCTCATGACCAAATTGTTACGTTGAGACTGAATCCATATTTCCTCTAATAAGCCAGACAGAGCAAAAGAAGCTGTCACTTTGGGAATCTGTTATAAGATTTTGTTGGTTATATTTTAGGAGTCTGCCTGCTTTCTGTAGGTCCTCTGTGAATATTTGTAAATAAAATAATACAAAGAATCCATAAGCCAGCAGTGCTTTTGCATCTAAGAAAACTGAACTCTTTAGTATCATTCCTGATCTTACCACAACTCTAAGAAGTCAGGAAATGTACTTATTCCCTCAGGCATATATTTTTTTATTCTCCTGTTAAGTAAGACAGATACACACATGTTCTCGTTTATTTATTAATAATTTATACAACTATGAGACAGATTTCATTTAAATACTAATTTGCTTATGGAACAATTTTATTAAAAGGGAGAGGCAATAAAGCAGGGTGGCTGTACTACTGGTCTTACATATTCTCCACAAAAATAACTGCAGTGTATTTGAAAATAATACATTTTGTGATCCAAATGATTAATGGATATTTTTGCTCATTATGAAAAAAATGTCCGTATTCATACTTTTCAAATATGGTGTTTTAGTGAGCATATTGAGACTAAGAATAAGAGCAGAAAACCTATTGAAAATTTGGAGGGAACATTGATAGCCAAAGGAAACATATGTAAACAAATTTATAAATTAACTAGTTCTATGGATTCTGCAGTTTGTAATTGCATTTATCATTAATTGTATGTAATTAACTACCTAGGGTGCTTTGGCCACTGAACTCTATAGAAATGTAACAAATGAATAAATAAAAATTAACCAGAATTTTGTTGGGGCTGTGCGTCTTCATAAATAGACTTATGTCTATGGAAATTAGAATTGCGCAGTTGTGTAATGTTCATATCCAGTAGAGGGCTGCTGTTACATTACTACCTAGAAGTGCCAGCAAAATGCCCAACACAGATTGGTGCGCAATGCACACTGGTACACAATGCACATTACTGCATGACGTACAGCAGTGAGCAATATGAACCAATGTACATTTCACTGTGATGTGCATTACGCACTGATGTGCATTGTGCAGTGGTGTGCATTTTGCATCAGCGTGCATCATATACTGGTGTACATTGTGCACCTATGCACATGATACAGCAATGCACATCAGTCCTGATGTGCATCAGGTACTCTTGCTAGTGTCTTATTTTGCATCTTTGTACTTCAGTAAATGAGTTTCTTAGTGCTTCTTTTATATTGTTGGGTAGACATAAAGTTATGTAATGTGGCAGGTCACAAGATTCCAGCACTTATAAGCATTTCCTAAAAACTAGAAAATACACATCTGTTATGTACAAGTGTAATCAAAGTATTAACATTTCCTGTTAAAACAGCTTCCACTGAAATTTGTTGTTGTTGTTTGCCATCAAATTGACTTCAGCTATGGCAAGTCAATGAATGGCAATCCAACTTTTTTAGATCTCTAGAAAAGCATCCCAGGCATCAACTACCCTGCTCAGATCTTCCACACTTAGAGCCAGGGCTTTCTTGACAGAATCAATCCACCTGTGTGCAGTTTCCCTCTTTTCCTACTTCCTTCCACTTTCCCCAGCCATCATCATCTTTTCCAGTGAGTCATGCTGTCTCATGTGTGTCCATAGTATGACAGCCTCAATTTATTCATCTTTGCTTCTAGTGAGAGTTTGGGCTCAATTTGTTTTGGGGGTTTTGTTTTGTTTTGTTTTTTTGGTTGTTGTTTTTTTTAGCAGACCATACTGAAATAGTGCAGGGCAAATCTGAACAATCCAGGCTGGAATCTTGTTGATGCACGACTGCCAGGGTGACGCTGCAGTGGCAAGAGAAGACGGACAAAATTTGCTGGGTCTGACAGCCTGTTTCTCCAATGCCAAATTTCCTTCACAGCCACTAGGCCTACAGCCTTTTCCCTTCTGCCACGACTACCTACGCAAGCATAGTTACACCAGCATAGTGTATCAGCAGGATTCCACCCACAGAAATTCCTTGGGAAAGTCATTCATCTCTTGGCCTCAGTTCTCCACCTGTAAAATGAACAAATTGTATAAGCTACTTTTGTTGCATATGTATATAAAATATTATTTTACGTGTTAAGCCTATCTGATCCAGAAATCATGTTCTAAGCCTCAGCAGTGTGTCTGAAGTTCTCAAGAAGGATGCAAGTGAGATGTCAGGCTTCTGACCTTTACAGAGAAGTTCTCTGCGGCAGAGAAACAGAGGTAAACTGGCAATATAGAATGTCACTCATACTTTTTACTTATTGGGTTTTGTTTCCCTGGCTCATTGCCTGCTGTTCCTAACCTTACTTACATAACCAACACAAACAATACAAGTTTAAATTCTCTCATAACACTGGCCTTTCAGATCTGAAGCACAGTCTAAGCTATGCTAGCTCTTTTAAAGATTTAAGATGATGATGATGAAGATGATGGGTGTCCAACCTTTTCATCCACTTCTGACTCATTGCACCATCATTGTTTGGAATGCAATAGCTCATGGCGCAGACAAGACAGTGGATATAGCTATTATAAGCCAATCATTTTCTTTGATCTTTCTAGGTCTCCCCTCACTCATCAAAATAATCTCCCCCCCTTTTTTTTTTTGAGAAATGACAAAATAAAGCAGAATGGGAGATCTGAAGACTATCTAGTACACTGGTTTTCTTTCCTTTGAGGTACCTTGAGGTTCCTCAAAAGTTTATTTGGGATTCTCCATAGAAAAGATCAGTTATGGCCAGGATGCTTTTCCTGAAAAATCGCATGCGAATTACAGTCCTATTCCCCCATGGCAGGGATGGGCAACTGCGAAGGGGTTGGGGACAGTTTCCTCCATGTCCTGCTGGCCAAGGAGCCATTCCCAACATGACTGGAAGTGATGTAGTGTCATTTGTGATTCTGGGAATCAGCCCACATACAGTTATTTGTCCTGTTTAGCAGGGAGGAGATAGTGGGAGACAAGGGGACTCAAACCACCATGTTTCTGTAGTGGTTTGCTTGTTTCTGTCATGAATTACAACCAGTGTTATACCGAATGGGGAGGGGACGGGTGGGGTGCCTTGGGCAGCATGTTTCTGGGGGCAGCGCCAGCCTACCGTCCACACGCTGGCAGATGTCCAGTGACTAGATGGGCACTGGAGTCTCCCGGAGAGGTCTGCTGGAGGAGTACACCACCCCGGGAAAGGGGGCTGTCCTTTCCCCCTCCTCCTCCCCCTCCCCCCTCCCCTCCCCTCCCCTCCCAATCTGGAGTCAAATCTGTTTCCAGCCAAAGCAGCAGTGCCAACTCCGGCAGACCTCCAGGTCAGGAAGAGAAGGAGAGAGGGAGAAGAGGAGAGGAAAGAGAGGGGGTGAGGGACCCCTAAGAAGTGGGGAGACATGCCGTCTTCCCTCCACCCCACCTCTGAGACTAGGGATGAGCCCAGCCCAGCCAACCCTCCAAGGAGAAAGGGAGTGGGGAGAGAGAGAGAAAAAGAGACAGAGGGTGCTCGTCACCACAGGAATGCTGGCGTGTCTCTGAGCACATGCAGAGCACTCCTTCTGAATGTGAACTCCCAGAGCCCAATCACCTAATGCCAATCAAGCAGTTTTATTTGTTATTTTGGATAGGTCCTCCCTCCCCTCTGAAGGGGGGCAAACTCAGGGACCACCCCCAGGCAGCAAACTGAGGGACTGCCCTTGGGCAGCAAAAGTTCTAGCTACTGCCACTGATTACAGCCAATTTAGGGGTGATTTTTTAAAAAAATTGGAGGGTTTAGGGCTTAGGGGATATCCAGCTGGGTTTGGAGACTACCAAATGGCCCTCTAGGGGTCACATGTGGCTCAACAAGTCACACTTTCCCCACTTCTGCTCTACTGTGTTCATTCATAGGACAATACTAAGGCCCTTTTCGCATGGCATTTGCCATGCAAAAGGGCCCCTAGAGCATTGTGCGATTGCGAGGCACGATCCACATGATGCACTCGCAATTGTGCGATGCTCCAGGGGCTGGCAGGCGCCAATCGTGCACTATTTCATTTTTTACTTTGAGCCAAAAATGGTGCACGATTGTACATCGCTCCAGGGCCCCACACACACTTGCCGTGCATGTGTAGCTCCAGAGCCATGGCGCTCACGCTTCCTGCCCCAGTGCAGCCTGGGAAAATCCCAGGGTGCACTGCAGAAGGAAGAGAAGGGGCTCTCACACTGCCTGCTCGCTAGCAGGCAGCAGCTGCGGAGCTGAAGCAACGAGGATGCAGGAGCCCCTCGCAAGAGGCTGCTGGCACAATCCCCGCACCCCAGCTCCGCAAAAAGATAAGCTGTGGAAAGGGCCTAAGGTCATTTCCACACCAGACTGTTATAGTGCTTTTATTCCACCTTCAACATCCTACAGAATTCTGGGGTTTGCAGTTTAGGGAGGGTCATTTAGAATTGTGCTCAGAGAGTTCTTTGGCCTCAGCAAACTACAAACTCCAGAATTCCACAGGATGTTGAAAGTGGAATAATAGCACTACAGTGTAGTGCAGAAAGGCCCTAAGTCAATGGTCCTCAGTCCATTGATGCCTTAGGTATTTTGGATTTCAGTTCCCAGAATATCTGAGGATTAGTCAAGCTGTTTATGGTTTCTGGCTGAGGAAGTCTGAAACATCTTGATAATTGAAAAGTGAGAACCAGCGTTTTTAGTCTCATTCTCAGTTCATCTACTTTTGACAGGGTAATAGAGGATGCCAGAGCACACTTTCTGTCTCCTGCAAAATCTTGGTGGTCTATTCTTGCCAAGGTTCCTCAGCAGTAGCAGCAGCAGCAGCAGCAGCAGCACTGACATGGAAAGGGTTCTTTGAGGAGAGAGTTATGATAATAGAATAGAATAGAATAGAATAGAATAGAATAGAATAGAATAGAATAGAATAGAATAGAATAAGAGGAGAAAGGTAGAGGAAGGGGGGAAGGAATATAGCAGCACCTTTAAGACTTACTGGTTTTTATTTTAGCACAAGCTTTCATGGAGATAAACCCATTTCTTCAGATGCAGTACAGAGTACATAGCAGAGGCACTGTTTTCAAGTCTGAGCACAAGTTAATATCCTTGGTAGAGCAGAACAGAACAGAGCACATGTACATATGCTCCAAGATTTCACAGATGAAAACCAGGACAGGTTGTGGCTAAGCAACATCAGAGTGCTGTCAAGATGGCAAGGTTAACGAGAAAAACATGAAAGCTAGGAGGGGCTGCAGTAGCTTGCTTTTGCCAGAGTCTACAAGGAAGAGAGAGATTTTTCACCCTCCTGTCTTCTCTCCACTGCTGAGTTGATTGAGTACATATTACTTGTGTTCTTTGAGAACAACGGGAGAAAGTGGGAGAAGAAAAGAGAAAGTGGGGCATTTTAAAAGCATTTGAAAAAGTGGGAGGACAGAGGATTAATCGGGACTGCCCCTGCCAAATCAAGACAGTTGGAGAGTAGGGGTGTGTGTCTGTAGTTTAGGCTTGCACTAGCCATGAATGGTGCCCACCAGAGGCATGCTAAGCCTCCAGTTTTTGCTGCCTGTCTGAAACTATTAAAAAAAGAATATTTGCAAAACCTTTAGTGGGCCTCCAAATATGGTTGCTGGTCAGGTATGTTCAGTCAGAACAACCACAAGCTGTGCAGGCCTTCTCTAGGATAAAGAAGCCCTTTCCACACGGGGAAATAACACGTGGTAGCACGACCTCCGTGGGAGGTCGTCTACACGGTAAAGTGGATTGGGGTGGATAACTTTAGAGTAATTCCACACCCCAATCCGCGCTAGGGCGCCCAGAAGTGGCAGTGCCGCATGCTTTTTAAAAACCACTTTTTATGTGGTTTTTAAAAGGCACGGGGCGTGCAGCCCCATGCAGCCGCGTCGCAGCGCCCAGTGTGGATTTGCAGGCACACGCAAGGGCGTGCCTGCAGATCTGCCAGGGGTGGGATTTCCAGCTGGCGAGGTTCTCCGGTTGGTGGAGAGCCTCCGCCAGTCATCAGCTGCCATTTTGAGCGCTGCTAGACACTGCAGGATGCCGACGAGTGTGGAGCAGCGAAACGCACTGCTCCACGCAGCGATGGACTGAGGTAAGCTCCGTTTTAGCATGGCTTACCCCGTTTCTCCACCCGCATGTGGAAAGGGCCTTAGGCAAGTGAGTCATCCCCGCACCATAAAAGATTGGGCTGAACAGGACAAGAGGACAGGAGAATAAAATTCCTTTCTGGAGGAGAATTATTTGCCCCCAGACCATATGAAGTTGTTGCTGGACCATATGCCAACAAGGCCTTATCCATCAAAAAGTAAATACAGAAGACCACTCTCTGAGTAGTGGTTTGTTTCCTGGGGTGGTTGCTTTTGATGCCTCAGAACCCATAAAAATGGAAAACAGAAACTTTATAGTAGTGCTGGCACATCAAATTAAAACATGACCTCAGGCAATGTATCCTTTCCACATGTATCTAGCTCTATTAAAGAAACAAATACAGTAAGGAGAGAAAGGAGGAGGGAGGGAGGGAAGGAGGGAGAATGTGAGCAAGGCAATAAATATCACACATTTAGAAGTCTCTGAGACAACCTACTCCCAGAGTGAAGGCAGTCTTCTTTTCACCTCCACCAATTAAAACCTGGAGCACCCCATGAGTCAGGCAAGGTTATGTCCCCCAAGCACAAGCCAAGAGAGAGACTATGGTCAATTGCTAGTCACAAAGAAGTGGATTAACAACAAAAATTGTACAACCCTTTTAAGCTATGCAGCCTGAGGAGCTGTGAGCCTTCATCTTTGTAGTGATTCTAAAAATAACTAGTTTCTCCTCTTTGGGAAAAAAAGAGAAGAGATTTTTAAAAAATACAGTTCCTTGTTCACAGGAAGTGCTTTGAAATGGGGCTTATCCGAAGCATGTTTGCCTTCCCTTCAGGCTGAAGGACACAGAGCACTGGTGCAGTTGTTCTGGGATGCTACCAGCAGGTTCCTAGTTGCAATATTCTAAAGAGTAAGCATTTTATGTGGAGGAACCAAGGCATTCTTTCCCGCTGCAAATCAAAACCTTTTAAATGAATCCTGGTATTTTCTTTCTTTCCTTTGCTATTAGGCATCTGACTTTAGAGGTCACATTTTCAAGAACCATTTGTTGGCAATTTTGTAGGGCAGAAATGTTTTGACTTTAAAATGAGAACTGAAGCTCTTGTGTAAACAATTGCCCACTCCAGAAGGGAACCAAACTAAGATGCTGCAAGAAGAACTCTGCAGTGCTGAGCCTCTGTGTATAGCAGCTCCTCCTTCAATTTCATATGCTCAGTGCAGGTACTAGCCCATAAAATGAGTCCAAAAGTTTCAGGTCAAGCATATTTCCCAGGGAGGAAGAGCCACTGAGCTCACAAGACTGACAGCATGATTTCATGGTCTAGTTATGTCAACCAAAAAGCCCTTGGATGAAAACCAAGTTGCTTCCCTATATTAGGGTAGTTTGAAAATACGATGGCCAAAATATCAAGGCACAGGGACCAGAAATGGATGGTGCTGTGGGGTATTGTGGAGGATCAGAACCAGTAGCGTAGTGATATACAGTGACATGCAGGCCCTTTCACATTACACTTTGTGAATGGAGAAGACAACGACATCATCGGTCAACCTTCTTTCCAGGCCCCCTTGTTCTAAGTTCAGCTGCAATTTTCACAGGAGCTTTCCACTTTAAAAGCTGTGGGTTCCATCCTATGGAATCCAGGGATTTTCTGTTTAGAAATATCCTCCTAGAATTCTCAGCCAAAGAACTTCTCTGGTGCTTCATCAAACTACAGTATAAAACTCAGCGTTCTGTAGGAGGTAGCCATGCCAAGGTAGAATCACACTGCTACACTTGCATAGTATGAAAGAACCCAATGAGAGCCACACCCCCAAATGGAATACCAATTTTAATATCCATCTTGAACATGTCTTTTGTAAAGCTAGTGGGTCTCAATTTCTCATTAAAGACCAAATCACACCAATATAATAGTACTATCTCACAATGATATGGAATTCCTGGGGAAAACCACATCTAACCCCCGCTCTTCACACACACACCTCATCACTCCACCCTTCCCAGTTCCTGTGAAAATTGCAGCTGAACTTAGAACAAGGGGGCCTGGAAAGAGGGTTGACTGATGATGTCATTGTCTTCTCCATACACAAAGTCCAAGTTGCGATTATGAGAACCTTTGCTTTAGTATACCATTGAATTTTGGTATTTTAAACTCCCTCAGGTTCACTACCAAAAGCTGTATAATAGGCTGAACAAAAGTATGGTGTATGTTAAAGCTTCAGTACATATCATGCAAGAAGGCAGCAGGAATGAACACAGTTTGCCCTTTCACACTGCACAGTTATAGTGCTATGATTCCACTTTAACTGCCATGACTGCATCCTATGGAGTCATGGGTTTTGGAGTTTGGAGAGGCACTAGAACTCTCTGGTTGAAAATTCTAAATACTTCTCCCCACAACTACAAAGGCCAGCGTTCCAGAAGTTGTTAGTCCAGCACACACACATACACACAGAGCTTGGACCACTTCAACACCAGAACCCTTAGGCAGCATGTCCACTGGCCACGCTGTGTGAGAGAACATAGTTACTGTAATCTTAAAATGTAACTTTCCTTAGCTTAGTACATGACAACTGCATCTTGGCTAAACACTCCTTCCTCCTCCACCCTTGGCTGTTACCATCTAGTAGCCTTGTCTCTCCTACACAGATGAAGACGGAAGATTAGTTTGCCCTCAGAAGAAGGAAGGGGGCCAGGGAAACCTTAACTGTTGGTGAATGCCAGGTTACTCACCATACTCCAGCCATTGCTGCTGCTAACTATGCATGCATGGTCTAGCTTGTTTTGCAGGATCACAGCCTGAGCATGTTGTAGAGCAGAACAAGCAATCACTGCAGTGCAGGCAGAGTTCTGCTGCAACTCCCTAGAGGGGAGGGGGTGAGCACCGTCTCAGCGACTACTGCATCTGGCCTGGCACATGGTTCTCCAAACCAGGATAACAACCAGGGGGAGGGGGCTGAAGCAAGAGTCTTGGGAAAGCATTAGGTGGTTGCATTCTCTTTTGCTCACTCGCTCACTAGCATCTACAGAGCAACCCAAGCAACAAGATTGTCTGTCATAGCCACTGACTGTTGTTCTTTACTGTTCCTGGAAATCTTTTGGTTCTTTCCAGGCAGTAAGAGAATCACAGAATTGGAGCTAAAGGGGATCCCAAGGGTCATCTAGTCCAACCTCTTTCCCATGCAGTAATCTACAACTAAAGCATCCCTGACACAACATCAGCAAGTGTTGCCCATACTCAGTGCAACACAGAAACATAGGCCAACTTTGAGGGCTTGGGCAAAACCACCAATGACATCTGAAAACAGTATGGCTTCAAGTAGCTTCTCTCTGGGGTTGTCAAATTCCAAATCTGGTGCACTCCACTGCAAGCTGTTTGGTAACCATGTTCTGTCTAGAAGCAAGAATACTTACTGTACTGCTGTTTGATGGGCAGCTTTCAGAGACAAGGGAGTCCTACTGGGAGAATAAAGTTAATGATTCTGTTCATTTCTTTCAGGATGTAATCCATTATTGGCCTAAATATCCAGAAGGCACCAAATTCTGCTCGATCTTAGAAACTAAGCAGGGTCAGCCCTGCTTAGACTTGGATGGGAGCCCAGGTGCTATATTTCAGAGGAAGGAACTGGCCAAATCACTTGAGTATTCTTTGCCTATGAAATTCATGGGGTTGCCTTACATTGACATCTGACTGGGAGGTACACACACATGGCCATTACTGACACTGGCTGATAAGAACACTAAGCATCCTTCATCACTGCACAGAGAAGCTGAAGGATGCTTAGTGTTCTTTTCCGAGCGACAGTATTCCATTTCCAGTGCATATGGCTTCATCCAGAAAGTGGGCTTCTTCAGTGTGAAAATGTTCCTTTGCTGCTAGTTGTTAAGTGTATGGTAGTTATACAGGGTTTCTTAATTTTTGTCTTGTGTATATTTTATGTCCACCACTTTGATTTTCTTGGATCTAAACGGCATTTAACTATCTGAAAATAAAATATCTCATTTGGTAGCCTCAGCTACAGTAGACCCATTCGATCAATCAATTGCTGAATGGTAAGACAACGCACAGGTAAATCCCATTGATTTAATAGGTCTACTGTGATCCAGATTAATAATAGGATTGAGGCCAGTAGCTATTAGATCTAACAGTATGAACTGCTGATTGGGTTGTTTAACGTGGGTATGATGTGCACACTATTGGCATTAGATATTGCTCATTGACTTATTGCTGTGACTTAACTAGGGCAGGCTTTTTATTAGGCAGGATGAGTCAGTCACCTATTGGAGGCCAACAGAGGCAGCTCCAACTGGAGGACCGAGATTTTTCTTCCACTCAGCCTATCCTCCACCCCCTACATCTCAGGAACAGTTCATGACAATGTCCTGTTGCCAGAGCAAAGTAAGATTCAAATGTCAGCCTAGTTTGTTTCAATACACAGAATGGGAAGGTGCCATCTTTCCTCTTGGTTCAAACAGTAAAATGTCTTGTGTTCTCCCTAATGTTTTATGCCAGTTTAAACTCTGTGTATGCTTTACATCAGGGTGGGCAATTTTTCAGGGTACAGGGGAATCTCACATCCTGAGACCTGCTGCAGGCTGCACACATGCACACACATACACCCTGCTGCCAAAATCTGTGGAGAAATTATGCCCTTAAATTTCAGTGACAAGCTGGGGAAAGCAGTTAAAAGAAGTAGAAAGTACTTATCTGTAAGGCCTTCTAGAGATTTACTGCTGAGTTTAGATTGCATGGTTTGCCTACAAATCTCAGTGGTGCAGTTGGTGGGGACTGGAAGACACAAAAATACCCTTAGAAGCTGCATGGCACAAACCTCGGCTTAAAATAAACTGACCAGTATGGAACTTGTTATATTTCAAGGTAGCTTTTTATAGTTTTCATGAAGTATTGTGGTGATGATGCAATGAGGGCATTGCAATGTTCAGTTTTCTGTGAACCACTTTAAGCGCAAAGATTTTTTGTAAAATTGGAGCATATAAATAAACTGAGAATACCTATTCAACAGTGGATGATGACTCCACGCCAGTGGCATGATGGCTCTAACCCAGTTTTAATTTAATCTAATCCATATTTCTAATTTAAAAATATAATCCAAAATTTAGTATGAACTTTAAAGAAGCCATCCAGGGTGTTAAAGCTATTTGGATGAGTTGGATTCAGCACCATGGAGAGTTCTTTCAAAATTTGAACTACAATTTGGAACAGGTTCACTGGCTCATTGATATAGAAACCTCCAATTCCCAGGACTATGAATGCTAGACACCCTGCACTGATTTTTTGTGAGGATGCTCCCTCAGCTTCCTTGCAGTATGGGACAGAAATGCATCATTACCCAGGTGAGCAACACTTGGTGAGAATCCTTTATGACTGTCAGACCCACTGCATCCCATGCAGTGAGCAAGGCCTATTGCACATAATGCAACATGAGCATATGGTGTGAGAACCACATGAAATTGTGGTGATATTGTTACACCAAAATATGGTTGACTCAGGGGTCCACCCGTGATGCCAGTACCTTCACATGACAATGGGGAATTAATTAGTTCAAAAATAGGAGGCCTGCAAGAGGGGGGTAACTTAACGAGATCTCCTCTCATGCCCTGCCTTAGAGACCCTGACAGTGAGGAGGAGGATTCTGAATATAAGGCAGAAGTTTCCCCAGAGGCAGGAGTTTCCCCAGAAGCTTGCCCAGGAGAAAATAACAAGCAACAGCAGGGGCCTGAGCAGGGGGAACAAATATCAGAGGATGAGGCAACACAGACGCTTACTGTGCAAGAGAGATGATGTCAGAGAGAGGGGCTGCCGCTCAGCACGTTTAAGTAACAAACGAGCCCTAATGAAGGAACACCTGTGGTGACAGCATTAGTAGATAAAAGGCTTTCAGCTGGCCCTTTCCTTTCAGGGTTAGCAACTGATCTTTACAGTTGTGGAAGCTTTGTGCCGTGTTCTCTTGTATCTGGACTACTTTGAACCTCTGCCTGTTTGACTATGACCTGGATTTGTTTACTTCGGAATCTAAACTCCATTTGGACATTTTTCCTGCTCTTGCCTTGTGAGTATGCCCTGCTTTGCCGTTTGGTGATTAATTGTCTGCTCTGCTCTGGACACATCATCTCCCACCTATGTTTATGGGGTCTTTACAGGAAAGAACCAGCCAGAGATTTCAAAATTAAAATAAAAAACATGTTTTTATTGGAAGAGATTCACACAAGCATGCAAAACATCCAAACACTCACATACCCAACCAAGGACTAAACGAAGGTAAAGGGAAGAAAGTGTGAATAGAGGACTTTGTGGGATTCAGGCAATAATTACTGATCGAGAGAGCAGCGAGGAAAGAATTGTGACATGGCTTAGGTAGGAACCTAAGGACAGTTCTTGATAGGGAATCACAGCGACAGTGTGACATTCAGGAAGGCGAGATACTGCACTTAACTGCTCAAAACTCTGGGTTCTTATACATGAAAAAATATCCTGTGGGTATTGGTATGAATCCCTCAGCCAAGCAGACAATAGGAATTGCGACACAAACAATGAAGTCCAGACAGAGTTAATGGTCTTAGTGTTTAGGTGACAAAAGTGTAATAGCTGTTGTAATAGCTCTGTCTTGTGGAGAGGTTGGGCAGACAAAGCAGGGAAAACTCCAGGTGTGAAGGGTCAAGGTTAAAACAATCACAATTTTGGTGGGGATTTCCCCTATCTGTTCCAAGATGTCCAGCTCTTAGCATAAGCTTATTGTCTCTAGAGTTGGCATGCCATCTGCTTGACAATGACTTCAATTTCTACCTAGGAGAGGGTGTGGCTGACCTGCCTTGCTTTCGAATGTTTACAGTCAGTAATCTGCCTCTTTCCAGTTTGACCTTCCAGTCACCTCACATTTTTATTTATACCAACGCCAATTAATATAGTACCAATTAAATAATATTGCCAATCAAACAATAACAATCTTGGGGGGGGGGTGCACAGGACTGTACCAGTGTCTTCCTATGAAAAATCATAAAACATCTTCCTTTGCTGGTGAGACATTTCCCACTTCTTTTCCCCCCAGGCAATGCATGATGTTATTGCTTTCATTGGGCAAAATCATCCTTTCCACATAACATATATATCCTCCCAGTGTAGAATCAGTATCTGATTACAGTGTTACTTTCCACTAACATTGCACACACCCTATATTGAATAGCAATGTTGCACAGCATAAGTACAGAAACAAACAATATACATGGCTGGAAAACCATAGTGCAACAGCAATATGCAGTGCACATTTAGGACTATGATTAGTACTTTATTGTTCTTTGTGTTACCCTAAGAGGTGGAGGACATTGGGGTCTACCCACAAGACCAGCATCACCTTAGAAGTTCGGGAAAATATAGTTCAAAAGAGGTCTGTGAGAGGAGGGTAAGGGCAGGATCTTTTTACCTGTGTATACTAATACTAACTGTAGAGAGGCTATCAGGAAATCAGGCATGAAAGGCTGGATAGAGAGATTAGGGGTGAAGGGAGTGATAGTTACCAATCTTGAAGAAGAAGGTTGGAGGGGCTCAGGCAGCATCTGAGAGTAGCACAGAACAGCAGTCTGGGCACCACATCAAACATACTACTATTTGCTGGGGCCAAAGCTAGGGTTTATATACCCTATTTCTTACCCTTAAGGTAATGTGTAGACAAAGCAGTAAAGGCTTTCTCACAGGACTGACAAAGGAGTTCAGAATGGGCTGATTGTCTTAACTGTAGGTGACAAAACATTGATGGGAGTCATGACAATCACTTAATGTCTTGGTCAGGTAGGGGACATGGGGGAAATTTCTATAGGACAAGATCGATAGATGGACCTTGATTGCTTTACCTGGGCAGTTTCACCTTCCATTGTTTTCAGGTGTGCACAGAGCCTCAGGTATCAAAAGGATCAGCATAAAGCCATTAGTGTCTGGGTTTCCCACCTAATTCTCCCTGAACTTATGACCTGACCAAATCTAAGGTCAGCCTGACCTAGCACTCTTCCAGACAGTGTGTCTTCAATCACTCTTCCAGCCATAAATATGTTCAATTATGAAAATAGTACATCCCACATAATGGAGATGTAGGCTATGGTAACATCCACATGCACAAACATTTTGCGTGCAGAACCCATCACTGTCACCTGGATGCAGCCATTGTGCATTGTCTACAGAAGCCACCTTACATGTGTTGGACAACTTATACCTGCATGTGTCACTAACAGAATGCTGGCCAATGTGTCCATTAGCCAGTGCTGGGCCTCCAGGTCTGTAGTTCACAGCTTGAATAAGTGTTACTTTGCTGCCCAGAAAGTTTCTTGCAGGGATGGATTTTTCTGCAACTAGCAGCATAAGACTAGTTATACTGTGAACATTTTAATTTGCTGCAGAGCAGAAAATCTATTATTCAGATAAGTGTATTTCTTTGACAGACATCCATTTGTGATGTACATAAGCAGGATGCAGACACCCTGAAAATCCCTAGGTGCTACTGAAGCAGATTTTTTAACTGAATGCCCTGTCTTTAAAATAGCACCCTGTAATTATGTGCAGGCCCTGATTTCAGAGGAGAGTACTTGTGTAATTTGGTAATTGACTCACATAAGCATTTCCAGGTACAATTTTATGTCTGTCCATTGATTATAAAAGGAATGTACAGCCCTCCAGGTGATCTCTGCCACATGGCGTGCCTTGTTTTCCTACTTCATAACATATAGCAAACTCTGGTACACCTTGCAGTCTTTCTGTAATGATCAGCTATGGCCCTACTTCAAATGTTTCTTTTCCTTGTAATGCTAACTAGAAAACCACTGCTGTGTCCCAGCCCTATAAACATGCATAGTATAGCAAGCTTAGGCATCAGCCAATATCAGTGCAGTGACTCATTCAGAATGTGCACAATAATAACATAAAATTGAAATATGTGCATCCATATTAACAGGATTGGGAGCAATTCTGCAAAGGAAAGAAAGAAAGAAAGACTTGAAAACAAGAAAAATTCTAAGGCATCTGTAACTTTCACACATACACAAAAAAGAAGAATCCCATATTCCATGCGGCACGAGGGGCATGGCCATTGTGCGTGGGGGCGTGGCCAGGGCACGCAGGGGCATGGCCAGGCATGGCTACGGGCTGGGATGCCCCAAAAACATTGCTGCCCAGGGCGAACCACCTCCCCACCCTCCGTCCCTACGTGACTGCTGTAGCTACCACCTCCCTTCACCACTAGCTATGCTGGCTAGGGGTAATGTGAGTTTCAATCCAGCAGCATCTGAAAGGCCTCATATTGCCCAACCCCATTTTAGATAGCTGGCTTGCTACCTGCTTACCTCTAAAGCAAAGACTACCCATCCACAGGACAAATATTATCTCTCTCCTCTTAAGTGTGCAGGTTCACAGCTGTGCCCAAAGACCATCAAACCTGATGCTCAGTCATTGATTCTGCCACACCAAAAGAAAGAAGGGAATATAGAACCTGGCTTACACCCCAGTCTATGGACAGTGAAGAGAAAGGACGCATTTGTTCTTATTTGAGGAATCCTACACTGATGTGTTTGACTTAATCTGGTGGAACAAAAACTAGAAGACTATAAGAACTTAATACTGCCAACTGAAGAAGACAATAAAGTCAAAACACATCTGCCCTTGTTTTTCTGAAGGCTTGTTTAGATCCAAGGTCATCAATCTTCCTCCAGTTAAGATTCATACCCAACAGACATTCACATCTATTGCTACCCAATTGTTTGGATTGTGTATTTTTTATATCTGAACTATTGATTGCTTAGTGGATTTATTATAACTTGCTGCTATTTGCTTACAGTTATCCCTCCACATTTGCTAGGGTTAAGGGCACAGGACCTCTGTGAAAGTGAAAAAAAGTGAATAACTCTAGGCCCTCCCAAACCATATTTAACACAGAAAAAAAAAAACTATGATCACCATATTAAAACCCACTGTGTATTCCTTTGAGGCATCCGGGTTTCTTCATAAGGCAGAAGTGGCTGGCTGGTGGGGCCTACTACCATCTTCACTGCTGCCCCACACCATTTTTAATAGGGACTTACAAGACTTGTTCACAGTTTCCCAGTATCAGGAGGCTTGCAGTCCCTGTTAAAAATGGCATACGGCAGCAGCAGAGCTGACAGCAAATAATCCATGAATAATGAAATCCGCACAATTCCTGGCTCCATTTTTTTTCTTTGCTTTTGCCTCATTCATCCACAGCACTCCTTTAAGAGGTCTCCTCTCTGTTGTTTTCACACAGATGGGCTCCATCGTGATGGAAAGTAAATTTGAACAAAATACACCTGTGTGGGCAGCACACGACCCCATACCCTGCCATGAAAGCGCATGAGGCAAGCAGACAATGTAGCTGCAAGTGCTCAAAATGGGGCATTGTGCATGGGCCGGGGGATATAGCACAAAATTAAAGCCTGACTAGAAAGACAATAGGCATCATCTCTATGACAAGCCCTGTTGCTCCTGGGTCATAGGAGATGGGCCAGATGCATCATTTGCGGTCCTGGGCTGGACCTAGGGAAAGTCACCCGCGCTCAGCGCTCCAGCATCAATTTTCCAAAGCCGTGGGCGGGGCTTAAAGTTTCCGGGTGACGTCAGAGCCGAGGGTGGCCACGCCCTTCCTGGGCGGGCCCTTGTCCATTTCATCCTTCCGAACTTTCCCACTTGGAACTCAACTGAGATGCTCAACTCGCGAGGCGCCGCGGAGCAGCCAGGGCTCTCGGCTCCGTCTCGCCGTTCGACGGGATCCTACCCAGGGTTCGGAGGCGGCCCTCTCGGGACCCCAAGCCCGCCGTCGGGAGGAGCCGGGCGGAGGGCGCTCCCGGAGTGCTGATCACCCCCTGCGGCCGGCGGGCGGGCGGGCGGCCGCCGCACCGGGCGGTGGGAGAGTCCCCTGGCAAGCGGACGAGAGGAGCGCGTAAGGGAAGGCAGGCGCCCGGGCGCTCCATCCGCCCCTCGGATCCCCCTTCCAGCGGCCGGAGCGGAGTTGCAGGTAAGGCTCCGGCGCGCCCCCGGGAGCACATGCTTGCTGCAGAGAGGCCAGGAGACGGCTGGCGGCGGCTGGAGATATTTTGGCGGCGGCGGCCAGAGCCGTGGTGGGGGGTCGGTTGTGCTTGCAGTTGGGAAACTATTTATACCTCCGGGAGGAGGGATGCTGCGGCGGTTTGGGAGGGAGGGCGCGGGAACGGTGGTGCTTTGGCGAAGTTGCCTCTTCCGCGGCGCTTTGGGTAACAGCGGCTCCCGCCTCCCCCCCCCACCCTGCCACAATTTCTCCCGGGCTCTGCTGGGAGCCCACCTGTGGGGTTTGCCTGCCTTTTCGACGGGATCCGTTTCTCCGCTGGGGAAGGGCCTCGGGGAGGGGGAAGGAGGGCTTCGGCGCTGCCTAGACGGCGCATCGCTCCGGCTGCCTCCCCGCCACCTGCGCACACGCGCGCCTCGAATGCGAGATCGGCCTGCGGAAGGAGGGGTGCTGCTTAAAAGCCAAAGGGGGGCTCTTGGCCAGGTGTGTGGTTAAAGACGTGGGAAGGGAAAATCGGCTGGATCGGAGAGGCGCGAAAGTTGACCTGCAAAGGATCGCTCGCCTTCCGAAGGAATGGAGCCGGCTTCCTTGGGCGCTTCGGGGGCGCACTCCCCCACCCCACCCTCCCCAGGAGGCGAGCGATTCCTGCCGTCCAGGAGCCCCGCTCTGCCAGCCGGGCGCCTGGTAACCCAGAGCCCCCTCGCTCGGGCTGGGCCCGGGGCAAAGAGACGCGTGGCTCCCGTTGGACCGGGAAGCTCTTGCCTCCCCGCCGGTGAGCGTCGGGCTCTCACGTCCGCCCGACGGGGTGGGCTTCCTCCGGCGCAAGAAGCAGCAGGGTGCCCGTCGCCCTCGCGGGACGGTTTCCAGGTGGGCCGTCGGGGGCTCCGCTGGAAACGCGGTCTTAGTGGCGTGGAGCGGGGCTTGCTTTCAGCCCTTCCCACGCTCTCCAGTTGAAGTGCCCTCCCCTTTCACGCGCAGGATTCGGGACCTTTCTTCTTCTCGCGTTTCTCCCCTCCGGTTGCGCATGGAGGCAGATCTCTCCCGGTGGCTCCACTTTTCCCACGCGTGGCGCGCAGATTGCTAGTGGAAGACCAGGCCGAATGGTGTCCACGGGGCTTGCGGGCAGCTTGGCTGAGCACCGGAGGAGACGATCCGCTGACCCTCCACACCCGGCGGCCTGAGGCTCGTATGTGAATTCATACGAGGTGCGGAGGGCCAGCGGATCGTCTCCTCCGGTGTTCAGCCAAGCCCCGCGGACTCGTGGCTGGCAATGGGGGGCCCCCTCCCCCAAGTTCGCAGCTTCTGCTGTTTTATTTCCTTCTTTCTCTTTTTCTCTCTCCCCTCCTCAATACTTCCCCGCCTTTCCACTCGCACTCTCGCTCTCATTTCCATGACAACCCCGAAATGTCACCACGAAGGATTCTGTCTTAATGGCGGGTTTCGGCGAGAGGTGGCGGCCGAGGTGGGCGCGGGGGGTGGGGGTGGGCAAGCGATGGAGAGAAGAGGCGAGGAGTTTCATGCTTCAGTTCAGATCCAGGCTAAAGACTCCCCTGAGGGAGACATCAGGAGAGGGAGGGTCGCTGGGCAAGACCTCCTGCACTTGGGGGTGGGGGGGAAAACGTCGATAGGTGCAGGGAGGGGACATGTGTTGGGTCTTGGAGAGGGATGCTGCCCTTTCCGCCCTCGCCTTGTGGCGGCTGGTGATCAAGTGGCCGGGAGTTTCCCCTGCCTTGGCTGGCCCTGCACCTGTTCCTGCCAGGCGGCAGTGGGTGCCTCTTTCCCGAGGAATGGGGAGGCTGCTGGGAATGGAGGGCCCAGCGCTATGAGCCTCTGCTGCGTTGGGCCGAGAGCCGTGCCCGCAGCCTTTGGAGCTCAACTGCGAGGAAGGAGCAGCAGGAGAGCTCCATCCTGTGCCCATGGTGGTGGCGGTGGTGAGGGAAGGTGGGAGAGAGGGCTGTTTTGTCTTCAAACACCTGGTGAAATTCCTGGGATGGGAAAGGGTATGGCTTGCCAAGAACCTGCTAAAATAGCTTCTGAGCTCCTTATTTGTGCTTTTCCAATCTGTACAGTTTATTTCTAATTATACTGATTGCCATTCCACAGCAGCTTTTTTGGACTAGGACTAGCAAGCCAAGGAAAATGCATCCTCCGCTTAAAAAAAAGAAAACTTCTTTGCAATGATGCAAACATTGAGTTATGTTCAGTTAATATACAGATCAGTTAAGGGCCAGACAACTGATCAGTCAAAATGCAAAAAGGGAAATGAAACAGTTAATCCATAGGCCTACAGCTTGTGTGTATATGTATGTTTTAGTACCTGTTGACATATATGGAAATCATTCCCACTCAGGCTGGGGGCAGGAGCTGAGAATGTTTACAAAATCCATTTGAAATTAATTGTTGTACCTTGGCTTCCCAAAAGATGAACTACATGCCCGTTAGCTCCCCAAAAGAGGAAGCAAAACTATTCTGAACAAAAGAATCATTCTTCCCTAGATTCATATTGGCCACTGCCATCTTTTTGTTGGACTGGCAAGGAGAAGATGCACACCCCCCATTATATTTCAGGGTGAAGAGTCTGCTCCCTTATCAGATATTGCTGGATTACAGCTCCCATTATCCCTGACCCTGAGCCATCCTGGCTGCAGCTGATGAAGTTAGGACCCAGCAACGACACCTGAAAAGCCCTGGTGCCTCTCAGTCTTGGACACTAAAGGAAAGTGGATCCCAACAGCTGCTCATGTCAGGTGCTGCTCTTGTTATTGGTAGAGCTGTGAATCAATTAAAGCAAATGAGTTGACTGATCATTGGCTTTTTTAATTAACACGTTAATCAGTTCATGCAAACAACTTTGCGCTTTATCAAAACATTATAATAGACAGATATCTGAGCAGTTGCTTCTGTGCTAATAAGAACAGCAGCTACAGCTTAAAAGGAAGAGCTGCCTTTCCACTTTTTATTACATCTACAGACCAGAAATAAAGTATTCTTATCCCCACTCCAAAAAAGGACAGAGGTGTCCATAATCTGAAATTCACTGATTAAAATGTTACCTACTGATTACAACTGGCTCATCAAAGCTGTCGTGAACTGGTCTACTCATTACATTGTTTGAATCTCACAGCCCTCAGAGATTTCTTTCATTCCAGAGGGCTCCCAATGAACACATCCTGAGCCCTTGCTATTCCCCATGGAGCATTTTGTCAGTTGTTCACAGAAATATCTTTGGTTTGCTAGCTCCACAGCGACAGTTCACCAGGACTGTCCAGCTAAGTGTTTCAGAAACCATCATGTTCAATATGACTTTTAAAGTAAACACTGTATTAAGAAGTGTGATATAATGATTTGGGTGTTGGACTACTCTGGGAGACCAGGATTCAAATTCTCACTCAGCTATGGAAACCCACGGGGTGACTTGGGGTACATCACACTCTCTCAGCCTCAGAGGAAGTCAGTGTCGACCCTCCCCCAATCAGATCTTGCTGGGAAAACCCTGTGATACAGTTGGCATAAGTTGGAAGCAACTTGAAGTCACATATTGACAACAATGGTTCACCTGCTAAAGCAGGATGGAGGGCCTCAGTGTGTTAGACTATACTTGCCAATTGCTGTGCCAGTACAGACTTCTGGGAGCTAAAGATCAAAACATCAAACTTCCTGACTGCGTATTACGATTTGGGTTTTGAAAACCAAAAATGGTTGTGCAGCAGTAACAAGAGAATGCTGTTAAAAACGTACCATAAAATATGTGCCTCCCCTATCTTAACTTTGCTTCTTCGTGTTTTTTGTTGCCTTTGAATCCTTTCTAGCTTATGGGAACCCTAAGGTAAAACCTATCACGGGCTTCTCTTGACAAGATTTGTTCAGAGACCTTTGCCTTTGCCTTCCTCTGAGGCTGAGAGAGTGTGCTTTGCCCAAGGTCAACCAGCGGGTTTCCATGCCAGAGTGAGGATTTGAATCCTGGTCTGCAGAGTCCTAGTCCAAAACTCAAACCATTATGCCATGCTGGCTTTCCCTTGCTTAATTGTACATTAATCCCACTTATCTGATAAACATGCCCAGAATTGCAGCCTCAAAATACTAGTGATGTAGAGTTCACATCAGTATGCCATGAATTGTGTGAATATTCTTCTGCAGTTAAAACCCATGCAGTTGCATGAACACAATTCACCTGCTATCCACAGTTAGAAATGCTGAAGGATTTCGTGCAATCTGGGGTTTTTTTTAAAAAAATGAAGGCTGCTCAATTTGTAATTCCTAGACTAATATGTGACTGGGAACCAGATATGTTACGATTTGGATTACAGCTCTCAGAATCTCCCAGCTTCAGGGCCAGTGGCCTTGTTACTTTGGTGATTCAGAGACCTGAAGTCTTAAAAGGTAACTTCCGCAGGCTCTGATAGAAATAGGATTTTTCTTTCAGACTGTCCGTTTCTCTGAATTTTGAGAGTAGGTCTTGGCTCAAAAAATGTATACTATAAGGCAAAATGCATTAAAAGAATATTTTGCCAGAGGGGGTTAATTAAAATGCCATTTTTTGTATTTTTTGGAAACTTACAGACTCATATGGAAGTGGGATAAAATGAATTTATGACTAAGTAAACATAAAACTCACGTAGAAAGGAAATAGACTAATATATCCATCTACGTACACTATGGATGCAGAGGGCAATGAGCATAAAAGGATGTGCAGCTTATTTTTGCTAGTTCTATGGGGTCTCATGTTAGGGACCTAATAAGATGTAATGGTTAGGGTATTGGACAGAGACTTTGGAGAGCCAGGGTTTTAGGGCCTGCCAAGCCACAAATCTGACTGGCTGTCTTTGGGCTGGTTACCCTGTCTCTCAGACTTGACCACTGCACAGGGTTGTTGTGTGAATATAGCATGGAAGGGGAATTCATTAGAGGAAAGACAAAGTAATAATAGAGGTCATATGAGATGCTAGGTCAAGGGAAAGATGGGCTGGGATCATAGATTTGTGCAGCCCTTTTATCCTTCTGTAAAAGGTTAGAGACAGGCACCAAGGCTGGACCCCAGGGCCTGCATCTACATTCCCAGCAATGTGGTGTTTGCAGTTATTACCTTGCATGATTCTGCTGAGCGAAGTGGCATTCAGTGTGAGGATCTATTCCGGTTTCTTCCTGCATTCCGACAACCTCAAATGCAACAACTTGAAGGATCAGAAAAGATACAAAATCATCAGTTGTGGTTCAGAGGCAAAGGCAGGATATTGATGATGCCTGTGATGGTGATGATGATGATCTACTCCTGCTCAGATGTGAGCATGGATTTTGAAAGATAATGTCATGTTTTCCCACAAGCATTTTATTATATTCCTTTATGCACTGTGGAATTTGAGTTCAGAGGCTGGGAGGTGGGCTTGGGGAAAGGGAACTCTGGCGCATCCAGAATGCTAGTTGAAGGGAGTCTAAGGGCAGTTCACATGAGGGATTGGAGCAGGGAGGCTAAATACTGCACATGTGCCTTGTGGGAAAAAGATACATTTGCTAGCTCAATGCACTTGCAAGTCTTCACCAGCTCCTCCTATTTATAAGGTGTCACACCTCATGTCGTGCTTTATTTATTTGAAGCTGGATTCCATTAGATGGAGAATTGTTTTATTTTGGTGCCTGGACCTTTTGGATCATTTGCAGCTGACTTTTAATTAACCACTCCTACCAGCAACATAAATGATAAGCAGCGTCATGAAGCCCATGAAAAGGGGAATTGATAGGGGAGGATTTCTGTGTGACTGAGAGCCAGCATGGTCTAGTGGTTTGAGCATTGGATTAGCACTCTGGAGACCAGGGTTCAAATCCCATCTCAGCCATGGAATCCTGGTTATTATCCTGGGTGACTTTTGCAAGTCACACTCTCTCAGCCTCAGAGGAAAGCAAAGGCAAGCCACTTCTAAACAAATCTTTCCCTAGAAGTTGGAAATCACTTGAAGGCACACAACAACAACCTCTGTGATCACGCAATCAATGAGGCCACCCTGGCTCATAGCATACTTCCTGCATCCACTGATCTCTTTCTATAGAGGAGGAAGGGGGCTAGGGGTTCTTTCTCCTGTTTTCTTTAAACTCTTAAATCCATAATCTTGTTACTGTTTTTTCATGGCATTGTGGCATCTTTCCCCAAGGCACTCAAGAGAAATGTGTCTCCATGGAGCTCTTCTTTGTGATGAAATGCTGTAGCTGAGGAATGGATTCTGGACAGGGGCAGCAAAGAATCCTTTTCAGGCCATTGAATCGGGCTAGAAATAGCAAGTGCCTATAAGAATCTCTCTTCTGCTGGTGGGTATCAAAAGTTCTGTTATTTTGAATGCACAGTTGATGAGAGCTGAGAGAGGGAGTCAGAAGAAATGCATGTACAGCATTACACTGTGGGAAGCAATGCCTCTCCAAAGTGCCTCTGAACTCTCTTAAAACCTGTCACCTGACTTCCGCAAGTGGAGAACCAAAAAGAGCTTGTTGGGGGACAACTGTTGATATCCCTTTTGGAGGAAAAAGAGGCTCCAGCAGGGAGAGGTGTTCATGTCTTTATTTATTTATCTTGAAGATCTGTGATGCTGGTAGTCCCTCTGCTGGTACAGCTCACTGTCAATCCATGCACAATCTTGCTGTGTGCAGTTCTTCACACAATGGCCATCCTTCTGAGAGTGAGCCTCTGTATTTAACTGGGCTGATCCTCATGTGAGAGGCACACGCCCTGTTTCTGGGGCTATCCTAGAAGGCGATCAGTCTGATAATTTAAAGACATTTAAATCAAGGGTGGGGCACCCTTGGTGGGTCTGGGACAGCCTTCTGGCTGCCCAAAATGTCCCCAAATGAAAAATAAATTGAAATAAAAGCAGACGGAAATATGCTCCTGTCTTTGAAAGTTGGCCTTTTTTACTGCAGAGGCTCCCACAATCTGTTTAAAAAGTGGATTGCCATTTCTGGATCTCCACATGAAGCAATTCACTCTTTTTCTTTCAGGAGAGTTTGGAAGAGGGGAATGGCATCTGTAAAAACAGAAAGCTACACTTGGCCCAACCTTTATTTAAAAAAAAAATCAGTATTGCCCAACAGACAAATGCCCTCAGGCAGTTTACAAATATTTATATTTAAAGACCCCAAAACAGTCAGTAGTGGCCAACAGTTCAGGCAGTGACAGGAAAGATCTTAGACCATTTCTGCTTTATACTGTTACAGTGCTATTACTCCACTTTCAACATCCTCTGGAATTCTGGGGTTTGCAGTTTACTGAGGCCAAAGTGCTCTCTGGCTGAGAATTTTAAGTGCCCCTCCCTAAACTGCAAACCCCAGGATTCCATAGGATGTTGAAAGTGGAATAATAGCACTATCACAGTGTAGTGTGGAAATGGCTTTAATCTGTTGTGTTTTTCTCAGAAGAGTCTAGGGGAGAGTCTAACACACTTTATGATAAGACAGAGGAAGGTACACTGTTACAGAGGAAGGAGTCAGTGGTTCAGTGTCAACTTAGAAAAGTTACTTTTGAGGACTCCCACTCCAAGAATTGCCGTGCTGATTAGAGGATAGTGGGAAATGTAGCCCCAAAAGTAGCAGTTTTGAGGTCTAGTTGTATTTGTTTGTTTTTCAGTGATGGTGGGTGCGTGGCTATTGACTGCAGAGGAGCTGCTTCATGCTGACTTAGGCCTAAATTCACAGCTAGAGAAGACCCACTGAATCAATTGTTGAATTTTATTCATTCAGTGGGTCTACTCTAGCTATACAATTCAGGCCCCAAAGTCTAGCCAGTGATGGCTTTCTGTTTCAAGTATCCTCAGTTTGCTTTGTTATCTTATATATTTACTTCCTATTCTCATTCTTTTTTATTTTCGATCTTTGGACCAGCAGTCACATTATAATTAAACACCTTATCTTGGGGGCTTAAAAGTTTTTCTTAAAACTGTGGTAAGAACTAGAGTTGTACCTCTGATGAATGAAGTCTCTATTCAGGATCAGGTTGAGGCAGCTGCAATAGCTTGCCTCAGGTGGAAGATTGAGTATGGGGTGTTAAAGAGGAGCAAAAAGTCATTCATGCAACTTACTATATTTTTACCAACATGGAGTATGGATTTGGATTTTTAGACTTTCTGCTGGGCAGCAGATTTGGGAGTTTGTCTCTGCTTGTAATGATCTACAACAAGCTATTGCAGGAATGGTTCATATACTTACAGCATTGTTATTTTGAAGGTGAATAATACCTTGAAGGTTATCTAATCCACCTCTCCCCATCCTGGTGCTCTCCAGGTGATTTGGACTGCAACATCCATCAGCCTCAGCTAGGATGGTCAGTGTGAAGGAATCATGGCAGTGGAAGTGCAAAATTCCTGATGGGTACCAGATTGGGGAAAGCTGATTCAGCCCTGTGCAGATATCTTGCAGCTACAGCATTGCAACTTGACAACTGTGGAATCTGGATAATCATCAAGCCTAGTGCTTCTTTGTCTGATGAGGAGGGCCAGCATTTTTTTCCAGTGTGCCAGGGCCTGATACCATATATGTGTCCATTGGGTATAGTTGTTTCTCTCTTTTTCCCAAAAGCTATCCGTAGACCAGCAGCCCATGTCTCAGGGATCAGAGTTGACCCAGAGACTATCACTTTGAGGAGCACTTATCTAGTCTAATTCAACTTAACTGAACCTGGTGCCTTCCAGATGTGTGGACTACAGCTTCTATTGCGTTAACAGAGAATTATAAGGAGATGTAGTCCAATTCACTTGGATAGCACCAGCATAGAAAAAATCAAGTCCACATTAAAGACTGATATGCTATAGAACTAAAGTGTGTCTTATTCACCACCTCCACTCCTTAAATTCTTTCTGCGTAACACTGGAGGGTATTAATCTTTTGCCTGGAAAACAAAGGTGGGAACTTAAATCCTAACAATAAGACATGGCACAAAAGGGTTATTTTACATTTATTGTGTCTAGGGCTCATAGTTGACTCCAGCCTGGGTCATAAGCTAAGAGCATGAAATAACTTGCTTTCTTGGGAAAACTTTAGGGCTGACGTACTCCTTCTGGGAAGAGTGTAGGAGAATGTTAGTTGCCTGCTTTCTGCTATTCTTACAGCTTCTAGAATGTAAAGATAGCCTGTACCTGTGTAAGAGGATTTTCTTTGTTTTGAACTCCGCTTCTTAAAGCCTTGGGCTTGAGTATCCAGAGGATTATGCCAGTCTAAACAAACTGTTGGCCAGTGGGGTGGGTTTGATAGGTTTGTTGCCCAGTCTGTCACCAACTGCGAGTGAGGCTGGGCTTCCTGTCAACTGAAGGATCTTTGCCATGAAATACCTGGAACGTCTGTTGTTCAGCAGTAAAGCTTATTTTGCACCAGGGATGTGTGCCAGCTTTAATAACAAAACAAATGTTTTGAGAAGCTTGATACTGGGTCCTTTTTCAGCTCAGAACAACCATCACAACAATAACCCACAGGTGGTTACACTCCAATGGATTTTAGGATGCAGATTCAAATCAGTGGTCACAGTTCTTGGAGATGGGAAAGGTCTGCTTGATGGAGCACCAGCTTCTTGTAAATTATGGACATCTATTCAAGGGTGAGTCTAGGAATTCTGCCTCAGTATAACTGGTTAGAAAGATCTAAGACAATGGTTCTGAATCTTTGATCCTCCACGTGTTCAGGACTTCATACCTTCCAACTGTCCTGATTTGGCAAGAATAGTCCCTATTTATCCTTTGTCATCCCACTTTTCAGCTGCTTTTAAAGTTTGTCTCCCTTTTCTCCCACTTTCCCTCCTTATCCTTAGCTTATTTCAGCTGTTGCAAAGAGAGTTCAAAGTACAAAAGTGGTGTGCACTCAGAGAAGGAAAAGAAAAGGAGAGGAGAAGGCAGTATGTTGCCTTTCCCAGTAGGCTCAGGCAGAAAAATCTGCTGCATTCTTTCCTAGGCCATTTCTGCAGTACACTGTTCTAGTACTATTACTCTACTTTCAACATCCTATGGAATCCTGGGGTTTGCAGTTTAGGGAGGGACATTGAGAATTCTCAGCCAGAGAGCTCTTTGGCCTCAGGAAACTACGAACCCCAGAATTCCACAGGATGTTGAAAGTGGAATAATAGCATTATAACAGTGTAGTGCGGAAACAGCCCTAGCTTGTGTGTGCCTCCTCACTGTAACTTTTGCTATCTTGACCACATTCTGATGTTGCTGGTCCACACCTGTCCTAGATTTTATCTGTGAAAAGTTAGAGGGTGTGCAACATCAGACTCCAGTACTCCTCACCATTGGGCATGCTATCTGGGACTTCTGAGAGATAAGTCCAAAGCTTCTGCTGAATCAAAGGTTAAGAATTACTGGTCTAAGGAGGACAGAACTTACTCATCTAAGGGTGAAATGCTTTTTTGCTAGGGAAAAAAAGTAAAAATAACTGAACTTAAAGTGGCTTCTCTCTTGGGAACAGATAACTGATCAACAGGGTTGAAGATCAAACATGTTAGACTGTGTCTGATCTCCAGGAAAATATCCCCTTAAGAGCAACTTTATGAGGCATTCAGCCATTAAATGTAATCAAAGATGAACATATTGGCATAATGAGTGGTACAAATGTTAGCAAAGTATGACTGAAAGCGACAGTACTGTAAGTCTGAAATCTGTGATGTGGGAATAGGACGCAGACAGGAACCATCTGTATGTAATAGAGTGAAAGTCTTTGGTGGGACCCAAAACTCGCATGTGTCTGTCTCTTTTTAGGAGAGTGGAGGCATTAATATATTCCATAAAATGGCTTGCTTTGCTGGTACACTCAAATTGATTCTTAGAAAATTGAGATCTGTTTTCTTTTGAGGTCTTTCATGTTCAAGCTATACATGCCAATTACTTTTTCAAACTCGTTTATCCTCCTGAGGTGCATGATTCAGACATATTTTGCAGGAAAAAGTGTGATAGGTTACCCATTTGCTACCATTACTTGTTACTGATACACCGATCTCAGTAATGAGTTCACACAGTTTTACCGAGTTTGCTTGTTTCTATGGTGAAGAGTCATTTTCAATGTTACTGAGAGCCAGGGTGATGTAGCAGAGAAAAATATAGGACTCTGAATGTGAAGATGAAGTTCAGATTCCTGATCAACTGTGATGCTTGCTGGGTAAGCTAAGTCCAATCCCTATGCCTGTGTAACCCACATTACATATTTATATCAGTTTATCTCAGTTTTTAGAATCCTCCAGCTAGTAGGACTGCTAGTCATGCCAGCCCAGGAAATCTGGAAGTATGGTCCCAAAAAAGTAACTTTTCCAAGCTATGACTAGCTGTTGTGGATTTTTCCTATGAAACTAGGAGACTAGATGACAGATTATTGAGTAGTACTGGATTTGGGATTCTAATTTTATGTGCCACCCTGATATCTTTGGGAGCAAATATTGGAAGCAAATGAGAGTTATATTGTGTGATCATTGGACCTTTTCCATTGAATTTTACATGAGGTTTAGATACATTACGTACTATCAATAATCGTGCTGAGTTTTCCCACTGATAGCTCCATAATTTGTCTTAGCACACATGAACACAAAATAATAGATTCAGGAAAGAGTGATGGAGACTCTGCATGATGTCTTTTGAGTGGTGACCAAAAATCAATAAGCTATAAAGACACCAAGACAAAGGGCCAAGTGGGAAAGCTAACAGAAGACTGTGATTTAAAATAAATAAATAAATAAAAAGACACTTGTTCCATCCTGTAGTAATACCTTTATTGAGTCAACCAGAAGATATAAAATATATCCCAAGAAACACTTGAAGCTTCACAGCCTTCATCATCAGGGGAAATTTAGCCCCAGGGCCTCTGTTCTGCTTTAGATGTTACAGAAGGTGTAGATGAAAAATGAGTCCCTCCCCATGACCATGAGCTGTATGGGGATGAAGGCAATATAGAGTCAGCAAAGTTTGGTTTCTCCATTAGAAGGTACAAAGCAGCCTGCTCTGAGAACTGTATTAGCATCTATCCAGTTTCAAGCCAAGGGCCACTGGGATGAAAGAATGCTTTTGATCTCTTGGGCACTGCTGGAATGAATATTGGGATTGTTATTCATCTTGTGAAATTTGGCATTCTCACATGATGTCTTCACTCACTGGCAATGTGTATGGTGTGTGGGTTGTGTGTTAAGTCTCCCACTTTCTACTTCAGGAATTCCATGAAAGTATGGTACACAGTCCTACTCATATAGTAAGTATTCATATTTACATTAGGTTCATGTGGGGTGCAGCGTAGGAGGAAGTTATTTTTCCGTCAGCACAGACAACTAATGTGAGATGTGGCATTAGAAGAAGCTGGCTATGTGGTGGCCAATCCTGAGGAAACAGTCTAGCCATAGTTTTGTCTGTGGTTGTCAGTCAAAGCAAACAGTGTGTAGATCGGGAATTGTTAATCTCACCAAGTAGGAACACTGATTAAGGGTGGATGATATGAAAACAAAAGACAAAACATATCTTTCAGTACACTTGTACCTATGGGATATGTTTCCAAATGTAATCACATACAGCTCCATACTCTCTCACACATGCATATGACATGTTCAGAAATTGGGAAGAGGAAATACCACACAGCACAAAAGGCTACAAATATTACATGTGGTGATATGTTCACAGCTGTAAACCTAACATTTAGACCTGGCTGAAGACAAGTGACTATCTGAAGAACTGAAGGAATTTGAAAGAGAATGCTTTGCTCTGTGGCCAGTCTGTTAAGAATTAGGGCCACTTCCTACCAAGCTGTTACTGTGTCCAACCTATTCCTAATCCTGCCCTCATGGTGCTTCATTGTTGTTATTATGTGCCTTCAAGTCATTTTCCAACTTACAGCAATCCTAAGGCAAATGTATCATGGGACTTTTTGTGGCAAGATTTATTCCGAGGGAATTTACCGTTATGTTCCTCTGAGGCTGAAAGAGTGTGACTTGCCCAAAGGTCAACTAGCAGGCTTCCATAACTGAGCGAGAATGTGCACCCTAGTTTCCCAGAGTCGTAGTCCAACACTCAAACTGCTACATCATGCTGGGTCTCTTACAGGAAGGAAAGTTAAAGCCCTGATTGCTAAGAGTATGTTCTCTTCTCCCCTGGCCTAGCAATTTGAATGTGGTAATAGTAAGAGACACCTTCCATGTTTTATAGGTTGTTGTGGGTTTTCCAGGTTTTGAGGCCATGTTCTATTAGTATTTTCTCCTGACTTCTTGCCTTCATCTGTGGCTGGCATCTTCAGAGGATATGGTGGCATGGAAGTGAAACAGAGTATATATACTTGTGTAGTCCCCTGGCTGGGAGGGAGCAATTTGCATGTGTTACAGCTGGCCTATTATTAAATGGGATATCTCCCAGGGTTGTATTGTTAGTCAGGGGATATGCATAACAGCGCATAAAGGGCAACCTATGGATTCCGGCCGTGAAAGCCTTTGACTTTATATCTCTCACGTTTTTCCGAATGCCAGTTCTCTGTTACTGGATATAATGTTAGGATTAAACATTGTTCTCTGATGAAGTTTCATGCTAACTGAATAACTTTATTCAATTGAGAGGAGCTCTGGTCTAGTCTAGAGTGTGCTGCCAGTATTGTTTGAACCAGACCTTCCTCAGCGGAGTCATGCTTTTTGGTAGGTAATCATCTGTACCCATGTCTCTTAGCATTCCTGCTGGCTTTTCTCAGCCTGTTTCCTCACTGCTGAATCCAAGAGAACAGTCAACCAAATGCAAGATTTGATGTAAGAGTAAGTATAATACTGCTTTACAGAATAGCATCTTTTCTGCTCTTATTTTTTTTAATACTTTCAATCACCTGATTTCATTTTTGTATTGATGATGCTCAGATTGGTGTTAGCAATGCTATTAGATTTTGTACAAGCAATCTGGAAGGAGTTTGTGTTTCTTCTGCAGCTGTCTCTTGCTATTTTCATTTGACCTCTCAAGCAAAGCAGAGTTAATATCATGCAGATTGACAACCTAGAAGAAGAACTAGCAATGAGCATTTTTTCCAAGGGCACAGTGGGGAAGTTCTAGCTTAGTGCCTGTACTAAATCCAGAGTCCAAAAAAGTAATGTTCTCAAGCCCTGGTTTTAGTAGATTGTGGAAACCATGGGATATTGACAAAATCTTTACATAAAAGTAGGATTTCAAGGTAGGCTTTGCAAGAAGTGGGTGAGGTGACACCGTGCAAGATGTTTGGAGACACAGGTCCAGGCATGGGGGAGCAAGGTGACAGTGTTTGAGGGTAAAGAACAGCTGTGGCGGGGTGAAGCTATAGAGAAAAAGGTTCAGATAGAGGGGCATAAAAGCAAAGCATTGAGGGGCTCTTTGAAGGTGAGGATGGATGATTTGGGTTGGATCCAGGAGCAGATAAGATAGGAAGTTACTGTAGAGCAGGGCTTTTCAAACACTGTGTTGCGATACATTGTGTGTTGCTTGAGGTGTGTTGGTGTGTCACCTCCCCAGGCTGAGAAGGACTCCCCCTCCACCCAAGCCTGGCCTGCTGCTCCTGTGGAGGTCTTTCCTCAGCGAGAGCAATGGCAACGGGCCAGAGTTGGGGGGGCAGCCTTTCTTGTTGCCCTTACTCTCGTTGGGGTTTTTCCTTGGTGAGGACGATGGCAGTGGGCCAGGATCAGGTGGGGGGCTGCCTTTCCTGCTGCTGCTGCCCTCACTGGGGTCTTTCCTCACTGAAACGTGGAAGCTTAAAAATGCTTGATGACAAAACACAAGTGTCTTCGTCCAATATTCCACCAAATATTGAAAAGCTGTGTTCTTTCTATCAACCTCATACATTTCATTAAAATGGGTCATTATTGGTTTTATTCAGTTTTTTTTAATTCTCGCAAATGTTAACATATTTTTACTTGTAAATGACAACAATCTTAGAAATGTATGTTATTATTTATAAATTTTTTTTAAAATATATGAAAGATTTTCATGAGATATGTTGTATCCCCATGCATTTCATTATTACAAGTTGTGTATGTGTCCATGTCTCTTACAAGGGGTTAGTTTTACCTCTGGTTTGCGAGTAAAACTGAATTACCGTGTCACGAAATGATGCAGATCTAAAAAGTGTGTCACCAACATGAAAAGTTTGGAAAGCTCTGCTGCAGAGGTAGTTATCTTCATCAGGCGTGATGCAGCACGGCTTCTGTTGTATACCTATTTAGATTAGATTCCTGCCACCACTGCTCATTTTTATTTCTGTGTTCCTCAATTTATCAGCATGTTTCAGCTGAACTGAGGCTGCAGGATCCCTAGCTCATTTCCCTTTGAGCTGCATACTGCAGGGGGAGAGGGGGGGCACAATTGTTTACATTTGTGATGTACTGCTTCTGAGTTAGCTGAATGATACAGCCTGTTACTTTTCTTCCTGAGCCATATTTCATTCCTAAAAATATAGTGAAAGATTGTTTGCCAGGGAGTGGAAAGTCTAAGCTATGTCAGGCAATTATTAGCACATCCCCACAACCAGCAAGAGTAGGGTCAGGTTGGAGACCCTGGCTGAAGCTAGAGAACCCAGGCTTCCAAAGGAAACCAGACAAAGGAAGTGGGAGCATGATCTAATAGTACCGTACTCTGTTAATTTACTGCAAGCCCTTACTTCAGCTATGAGTGAACCAACTTCAGTTACATAGAGCCAACCTTTTTTTCCCCTAGAATCCCAGTGGTCCCTGGTTTATTTTCAGATTCATCAAGCGTGAATGTGTATACTCAGGATCTCTTAGCAGTTTTGCATAACTAAACTGGGTTAATTGATCCTGAATATGCTAGTATGTTAATTCGTCCTGAATATCTTGAATAGGCATGGTTGCTTAAATAGAAGCATTCTGCTGGATTAGACCTATGGCAACCAAATCCAGCATTCTTTACAAGAATCCCGTCCATCACTGGTGGACAAGCAGAAATGGATCATTCATCCACAGCTGAGCCATGTTCTACTTTTGCTCCTCTCCCCCTCCTTGCCCCCCAGTTTTAATGTCTTGATGTTAAAAGTTTAAATGAAGCCGCAAGGATGTTTACACAGAAATGGAATTCTCGGACTGTGAAAATTCTTAGCTCTGCGTCATTTCTGCCATTATTAACAATTCCTCCCACTTTTTTTCCTATTGTCTTTCCCACCCACTTGTTAAATTTTGATTCAGGTAGAATGGTAATCCATTGAGGAAGACAGGTGCTCTCAGTCTATGAGAAAGAAAGAGGTCATGCATGTAAGCAAAACACCTTCACAGTGTTTTCTGGTTCTCTAGTCATCATACAAATGCACAAATCATTCCTAAACATTGGAGGCATATCAAGGTTCAAGAACTTCAGAATTACATGGGATCGCTGCTGGCCTTCCTGATTTCTTTCCTTGAGAACAGTGCTGCTGAGTTTCAGCCATCCGGATGTTGCTGGACCACAGTTCCCATGATCCCCAGCTTCCATGACCAACAGTCAGGTGTGATGGGAACTGGAGTCTAACAGTCTCTGGGAACCGAAGGTCAGAAAGCACTGCCTTAGAGTAATTCTTCCCGTACACTTTGCCATGTCTTTTTTCCATTTGCTTTCATTCCCATTTGTCTCCGTGCCTTCATATTTGGTCTTTGCCAAAAGTGTAATCAGTGTGCCACCCATGCTTGCTTTCAGATACTTAATGAATATATTAATGAGACTGGCGCTTAAACCTAATCTCCAGTAAGATTCTTTCGCTTTAATCAGTTACATTGGTGGAAATTATAGTTGTATAACCTTGGAACTGTCCTTGGCAGCACAACAGAAAGAGTTTAATAGTAGCAGAAAGAACTAATCTAATCAGAAATCTCAGTTATACTGTGGTGAAGGAGGCAGTATCCAAACCAACGTAGCTTATTTGGAAGCACTGACAGTGCTCTAGCAAAATTCTGCTCTATTACATTGTCCAGCTCCTACACAGCCACTAATTTTATAATTGAAGGAAAATAAAAGCTGTCAATTTCCCCAACAAGATTTATACCCTGCAATACCCTTGTGTTAGCTTTGGTTCCATTATCCTGTAACATTTTAAAGATGGTTTCTTCTGTCTTTGTGCTTTCAGTAGAGTTAATGCATTCAATTTGCAGGGCAGTAGCGGTCAAGGATCAGTGTTTATCCCAAGCTTGAAAATCAATACTGGGCTTACATACATCTGATCTTCTGATCCTAGATTAGCTCTCATGGGGGATAAAAATACAGTGCTCCTTGCAGAGGAGTGCTTTTCTGAATAGTAACTCAGTACTATAATATACATGTTTTGCCCTTGTTACTCAGGGGTCTGACACATCAATGAGGCCTGGGAATGGGACCCAAAGGGTACATTCCTCCAGTAGTTTGAGTTGAGAAAGAAAGGGAAACCCCACTGGTTGTCTACACCTGGTGATTAATTTTAACATTTGTGGATTGTACGACATTGCACCTACTACACGTTGCAGATATGCTTCTCATAGGCTGTTCTAGGAGATGGCAGAGTAAGAGTAATTAACTATGTATTTATTTATTTGTTTATTTATTTATTGAATCTAAATCTTGCCTTTCTCCCAAAAAGATCCTTGCTTGCTGTGCGTACTTGACAGTTGAGAACTAGGGCCACATCATACATTATGCTTTTTAAATGTGCACATAAGAAGCTTCCCATGTGCTGAAAGCAGTTAACAGAACATATTTGTGCCATCAGGCTTTTACAGAGTGAGTGAAGTTGGGCTTTTAATGCTATTCGGTGCTGTTTTTAAGGTTTGTGTGCAGTCTTTTAATGGATTTTAATATTTTGAGTGTTTAATGTTTTAACTTTATAAATTGTTTAACTGTTTCTTTAAATCTTATATTCATACTTTTATTGATTTGTTTGTACTGTTTTAAATATGTTGTTAGCTGCTTTGATCCCCTTTATTGGAAGAAAGATGGGGTATGAATGAAATAAATAAATACATTTGTCAGCCAGCCAGAATTGGCCACTGTGTATACTTGATGGGAAACCTTGGATCTAAATCCAGGGGTTGTTCTCAACTACAGGACCTGATTAAGTCACTGAAACTTAGGTAAGTGTAGAACTGATCAAAGTTCCATTGTTAGGTAAACCAAACCAAACAGTGAGATTTAGGTTTGTATTTGTAGCTGTGTGTAATGTGTGAAATGGCCATTACACTAGTGTTTGGAAAAACTAGTGTTTAAAAACCAATTAGGGTAATCATACGAGAGGAGAAACATCCCATTGATTTCTAGTGTTCTAAATTGTGTGGAGATCCTTCAATAAAGAAGAGGCTCTTCACTTGAGAAAATCACCTTCTGCCACAACGGACGTTTGTAGGAGTGCTGACACACTACAGACACACACACCCATTTACTTATTTTGTTTGCTTGTTCTTTTTTGGGTGTGTTTTTTGTGTTTTGGGTTTTTTTAAAAAATATATTGAACAAGGGTTACTAAATTTGTAGAAATCACAGACAGACCCTTTTGTCTTCTCTATTTGGTGAGTGATAGCCTGAAGGAGAGAGCCCTCTCTGTCCTTGGAGATTTTCCTCATGATCAGAAACCCTGGGAAATCAAGGTTCCTGATTATGGCCATTTCCGCACTAGCCTGTTATAGTCCGGCCCCTCCTGAAACTGCAAACCCCAGGATTCCATAGGATGTTGAAAGTGGAATCGTAGTGCTATAACAGGCTAGTGTGGAAATGGCCTATATGGAAAGCCTCCACATTTAATAGAGTCTCTCCTCTTCAGACCATTGTTCTTCACTGGTGATGGACAGTGGAAGGTGACATGACTAGTTTAATCCACTCTTTACATTTCTGTTTAAGGGGGATGAGAGACCAACTGAATTAGGGCTTTAGTTAATAACCTCTCTAATTGAGTACTGTTATTGTATGATGGCAAATGAGCATGCCTTATTCACCTTCAGATATCCACATTTATGCATTCTTAGAAAAAATTAGACCAACTTTCTGCCCGCAGGAGAAAAAGCTGGATGCTTTTCCATCATGCACCACTTCACAGTTATTCCTGTGTAGAATCTTCTGGCTCTGTACTCAGTGGGGTTTCGTTGTGATTTCTTTCAAGCTTTGAATGGGGCTTTCAGAGAACGTAGGATATATCCCAGATTCAAAGGAAAAAAGTTCTTCATTTAAAAGAGCATGCCAACTGTTTTACTATGGCAAAGATAGTGATGACACAAAAAGATACTTGAGATCACTTGTGAATGTGGCCCTTACCCCTATCTAGAAATAGTTCATATCTAAAAGTTCTGTTAAAATCAATGGAATCAAGATAGATGAGTCATACTTATCCACTTAATTTCAGCTACGAATTCCATGCAGCTAACCTTCTGCATAATGGAGCCAGTATATATTCTTCTACTAAGATAACAAGTTTGGAAGAATAATTAGCCAGAAAACTTACTATTTTGTATCTTTTAGTATTATATGAATGCCCTTGTGTTTTGAAGAGACTAAATTATTATTTATGATGACTTCAGTGGTGGATGAAAAACTGGTAAGTCAAAAGTGTGGTGTTCAAGCATTTAATTTATGGATCAAGCCTTCTCAGGCCATGTAGGCTCACTTTGTATTCCATTTCTTGTTAAAACTAAAGCAGGAGTAGGCATAGTACAGCCCCCACCCCCCCACCGATACTGTTGCATTGCAGCACCCAGCATTCCTTGCCATTGGAAATAATAGCTAGAGCTGACAGGAGTTGTAATCCAGCAACATCTTGTAAATTAAATTCCCCTGCCCCATGCTAGAGAGTGTAACAAACATGTAGAACCCAGGGACAAACCTTTTTATATAGAATGACTGTCTGGTTCTCAGTACTAAGTGACATTCACACCTAATACTGTTACCCTGTTTTCTGAGAACTCCACCAATTTGTTTGTGATACAAGGGCCTCCTCTGAAAAGGATTCCCAAAAGCTGTCAAAATTGTCTCTTGTGGGGAAAAATTAGCTCTGCTCTGCTTTAGCCCTGCAAAGAGGTCAGGGCAATTACTCAAAGATGGGGAAATTAACTTTAGCACTCTCTTAAGCTAGCAAGAGGCAGGATAACTTAGGCAGGATCTTCCAACCCAATGTATACCAGGTAAGGTCAGACAAAAATCACACCAATTGTTCAAATCTAAGTATTTTATTAACACAGATGTAAATGTTCCTACAATAACTCAGCTACATTCACTATAACAAGTATACAAGCCTATAAAAAGTTAAATACACTCACTTAGCTTCATTCACACTTCAAGCATACAAGACTATAAGTTAGAAAAAGATTAAAATTAAGAAAAGAGAGAGAGAGACAAAAAGGATTTGCTGACATACGATACCAAATCCAGAATCCTTCAGCTGGGAGAAAAGATGATTTCCAACCTCTCCTGTGGGGAGGGGGAGTCCATTGTGTTCTAAATTTAAGCTGGTTACCATCTCCATTGTTTTTGCGGCTCTGAGAGAGATTTCTCACTTAAAATGCATCTGTTAAACTTCAGAGGAAGAACCCAGAAAAGCTCCCAAAAAGAACTTCTTCCCAAAAAGAACTCCCAAGGAATGAGGAACTGTGTCTCGATATATATGTCCCATGTCCTGGCAAAAGCTATGTGGTCCCATCTTTTTATGAAGATGGATTCTTTTCCTTTTAGTTCAAAGACATTCAAAGAAAATACAACCATCACATCCTTGTTTCCTGTGAGATAGTATCTCCCTCCGGAGATGCAAGGCTTAGATGTATAGAAATGTTTCGAAATACATGCTATTTGTAAGTTGTTCGCCGCCTCGATCCATATGGAGAGGCGGGATACAAATAAATAATAATAATAATAAATAGATGTCAGATTCCAGGCCATTTGCATTGTTTATTGTCTTCCTGATGGCTGTTGACCATCCTTTCAAGTTGCCTGTTGAGCCAAATTGCCAGATACCCCCGGATGTAAAACAGAAGACAGAAATCTCCTGTTTACGTGTCCTTTCAGTACCTCTTCATGGCTCATTTTATATTTTATATAAAATGATTATGTTCTCAGGACATGAACTCCAAGGGGGCCTTTCAGGCGTGCATAACAATACAAGTATCCTGGTTTGACTGGCTGTTGTTGCTGCCCTGTGCAACATTGATTCAACTGGACCCCAGACTGAATTGGGCTGATTCTAACCAATCCAGATTAGATCAGATCACTCTGAACCAGATCCAGACTGGGTGCAGATTAGTCCAAATTGGTTTGCATTGATTTGGTGGTCTGGACAGTAAAAGAAAGCCAGACTATGTGTTTCCAAAATGCTGCAAAACAGCATTATATAAAGATACCTTGAGCGTGGGGAGAGAAGGAGAGAACATGGGCTTTATTCATTAGCTGCTCTGGCTTCCAGTATAGTTCAAAAATCTCAGCAGCATCTCCACTTACGTTTGTCAAGGGAGAGATGTACTGGTATTCGTTTGCTCTTCCGCAGTGTTGCTCCAGCAGAAGAATTTTTGAAAGAGTTTTGTTGAAATCTGATGGCATATCACTGTTAACTGCAGCCTGTGCTCCCCCTTTTTCGTCCTACCAGTACTCAATATCACTTTCCTCTTCCACTCCCAATTCAGTTTCATGCTTCCTAACTCTCTCTCTGCTTGTTATTTGAGTGTGTCAGTCTCAGGGCCTTATCGCACTATACTATTATAACGCTATTATTCCACTATAACTGCAGTTTAGGGAGAGGCACTTAGAATTTTCAGTCAGAGAGCTCCAGTGCCTCACCAAACTACAAATCCCAGAATTCTACAGGTTGCAGCCAGGGCAGTTAAAGTAGAATAATAGCACTATAACAGTATAGCATGGTATGGACCTCTATGTTCTTTCAGTAGCAGTTTTTTTAGATGGTAGCACTCACCACCTAGATGTTTTGGGCCCATTTTTTAAAAACCAAGTTTGATCTTGCCATAAGTCGACAGGTGACTAGAAGGCATGCTTACACACACATACACATGTGGGGAAACAAAGCTTTTTTGTTTCCTAATACAAGTCAGTGAGGGATAAGGTTTGGATTTCCAGATTTCACTTTGCATTTATTTCCAAATCGACCTGAGTGGGACCATATTCAGTTCACCAAACCAGCCTTCAAACCTTTGCACAGTCCTAGTAATTAGCATTTGGGATGTAGTCAATGCTCATAATAATAATAAAGCTACTTCAGGTATGATCAAAGCCATGGACAGCCTGTTATGACATCTTTTCCCTGCAAGCTCCTAAGGAGGCCTGTAATTTATTTGCAGCCGCCTTTTCAAGCCCATGTCTTGCTAGTTATGGCGTTGGTATTTGGGCTGTAATGAAAAATGTTTTCTAAGGGTCACCAGTGCTGCTTAGCTCATTTGTTTTAGTTTTCTAATCCCAGCCTCCCTCCAACCTTCTGTCCCTGACCTCCTCCCTTCCTAGTGTAATAACATCAGTGTGTTCTGCTAACCTGAGTTTCTCTCAGCTGGAGATGCCACAGCCTTTCCTTGCTACTGACTTCCCATCTCACATGTTGGTGTCACTTTCTAACCCTGGCTGTGTTCTCAGCCCCCATGCAACCATACAATCTGTCTTGGTTTTCCCCTTTGGAAGATTTTTTAGCCTGCGCTACCATAATGAGGCTGCTCCCTGGAATGAACAGACTGCAGCTTAGCACGTCCTCCCACTGTTCTTTTTATTCACACAGTTTATTCTCAAAGCTTCCCAAAATCCCAGCTTCCTCACGGAATTGCTGTAGGTTAGCCTTCCCTGACCTGGCATTCTCCAGATACGCTGGGATATAAAAATAAAAATCGATGGCTATGTTGTCCGGGAATGCTGGAAGTGATAGTCTAATACATTTGGAAGGCATCATGATGGAGGAGAAGGCTGCTGTGTGGAAAGTCCCCCAGATCTGTGGGGCCTCTGGTGAAATCAAACTGTGTGTCTTTGCACAAGAGAAGAAAGATTCCCTCCCTCAATCACTTGGTTATCTCCCTGCTCTTTTTTTCCCCAAACCTGACCATTCATGTCATTGATGATAATGGTGATGGTGATACAGATAAAAACCACAAATGTTATGTTAGAAACAAGCACGACCAAATAAGAAGAAAATGTACAGGGTCCCTATGTTATTATTGGAGAGGAATTTCAACAGTTGCAGCTTATCATGCAAGAGGGGGAAAACGCAATCAAACCATCCCCATCTGCACAGCTAATTATAGTACAGGAGCCCCGCCCCTGCTTTGCATCTAGCTGATGTAATACAGAATAGGAAAAAAGAGAACAAAATGGCACCAAATTGTTCTCTTCCAGCTGTTGGCCAAAGCTCTGTAAGGGCATTCTCAGGATACAGATAAGCATTGCCCATCAGGCCCTTTTATGCTTCTCACAACTTGTTTTTATTCCAAAATGACACACTCATCCCTTGCTGTTGTCTGCATCATTCTCCTAATGACTCTTTACCCATCCAGTAGTAACCATTCTTTGCAACTCTGGTGCCATTATTCTTCAAAGAGCCAATTCTGCTGATGCTCTGTAGTGCCACCTGTGGGCCTTTGCAGCTTTGCAATACTCCTTTTTTGGCTGGCTGGCGGTCTTCATCTATTAGTGTGCATCTGTCTGCATTGTCAGCTGGGCACATAAATGAATCAGCAGGACTGTTTCTCCCTCATGACTTCAGGTCTTCTTGGCACAGAGCATTAGATACTTCAGAATTTCTTTTGACTTCAGAACTCTTCCAGTACTCTGCTCTAAGTCAGATTCTTTGTAGTAGGCATTGCAACCACAGTACAGAAGAGAGGCCGTTGTTTTTGCTAGCAATAGAAACCAGCATGCAGGATCCCAAAGCTCTGCTTCTTTGAAAGTCAGAGAGAACACGATGTGCTTTCTTGTCATTTTGATCTGAGAGGCACGTAACACAAAGCTATATGAATTTTCCAGGCAGGAAGCACATAAATGTAACAATTAAATAAATAGCTTTCTCACTGCATAAAGAATTTCTGGTGCTGTCAGCTCAGAAAAAGCACCTGTGGCATCTCTGAAAATGCTAGCAATATGTGCAGTGCTTCAGATATTCTGTGCATAGGCTGCATATCAGAAAACTGAAACTCCTGCCAAAGGTTTTTAGCCTCTTGTACTTGCAGTAAAATCCCTCAGAAATGCTTCTTCAGGCTACTGAAGATGTGCAGACTGTGTCTGATGGAAACAAAGACTTAGGCATCTACTGGGGATCTGGTTGTACCAAAAAAACATATTTTTGAACTACCAGAACTCCCTTGTCAAGGCTCACACATATGCACAAATAATGCCACCACCATACATGGACTAATATCAAAGTGAACAAAGTTTTTCTAAGACTGCTAATGTAGCTCATGAGAGCCCATCCTATCTTACAGAAGGAAGGTTAAGATGGAAACTCTGAACTGATCTCTGTTTAATGGCTGAGAACCACCTAACTTTGCCTATTCATTCCAACCATTTTTCATCCTGACCAGTCTTAATCTGACACTGGAATCCAAGAACTGAGCATTAAATGCAAATTGATGTAACCCAGGTAGGTGATCATTCTTAGTCCCATTTTGTGTATTAGGGAGTAGAACTGGGCATATCAGTCCTAGGAAGCATTGCTTATAATTTCAAAAGTGCCCTTTTCCAAACTTTCAGTTCACTGTTGCTAGGTCTGGTAATTTTCCTATTGATTTTTCTCCCCTAGCAAACAAACCATGTTTGTAGCTGAGAGTGTGATGAATAAAATAGTACATTCTCAACTTAATTAACAGGGCTATAAACATTTACTTTAATTAAGCTTTCCTTTTCAAATGACAGAGAAATAAAGACTATACAACCCCTATGTCAGCAGAGCAAGAGAGCAATCAAAGCATACCTTTCTTCTATAAAAGCAGCAGAACTAGAGCTTGGAAACATTACTTTTGGGGATTAGGACATACACTTAAAATCTCCCACCTTGTAGCCCTAAAGGTGAACTCCAGTGCAAAAGGTTAACTTTTCTGAGCTAAAAGCAAATTCAAGTGGTCCATCAAACTTAGCTCAGACTGGTACTACTTCATGCTGAGGAAGAGGATTTATATGTTTGAATGCTCCCTGAATGCACATACTATACCAAAATACCCTTGTGTGCAGAAAATGAATATGTCAAGTAATGAAGTCCTCAGCCTGATCTTTCTGCCAGTATGCCATTTCTCTATCTGTATTTTTTCCTCCTATACAGCAATATTTTAGCATGTACATGCCATACCTACTTGCTGAAGTGGGTATGGCATAGTGAACTGCAACAGTCCAGAAAAACCTTTACTACATCATTTATGGCCTTCCAGATGTTGATGAGCTACTACTTCCTTTGTCCCCCACAATCAGCCAGGCTGGGACTGAAGGGAATTGGAGTTACCAAAAATTGGAAGACTACAGTGGGTTTGTTTGTTTACTTGCTTTCTGGCTTGTTCCTGTTGCATTAATAAGTGGAGCCCGAGTCCTCTTGAATGCAGTCTCTTAATGAAGGAGAGTGCCTATTATAAAGCCCTCCATTCACCACCAGAAGAGAGAGTGAGCAAGCTTTCGTGATAGAACAGTTGCAACTGGTGGAGAGCTTCCTGTTCCGGAACTCTCTTGTCTTGTCCTAATTTTATGACAGGAAGAGACTCTTTTTCAATTAAGATGGAAGCCTATAAATGAACTACCACAGAGAATCATTTGTAATCCCAACAGTAAGTGACTGACAAGGAAGAAAAGAGACACCCATGAGTAGCTTGTTCAGAGTGAGGTGAACACACAACTTCAGCACTCTGGACAGAACTCTATAAGACCTGATGATTAGGCAAATAATTCCTAAACCATAGAACAGGGGGATATGTAACTGCCTTATATTGCATCAGACTTATGGTTAAACTAACATCATATTGTCTACTGACTGGCTACAGCTGTCCAGGGTCCAGCAGAAG